>WUQG02024214.1:0-31028 GCA_011317285.2 Androctonus mauritanicus | reverse complement strand
AATTTGTTATTGTTTTCTTAATATAAATTTTATGCTGCTGTTCAGATTATTCTAAATCTGTGATGCTGCATATATCATACATGTAGACATCTTTGTCCACTGACTCACTTTGGCACAGTTCCTAATAAGGTGTGAGATAGAAAGATCATTGAAACCTTTTTTTACCATTTTTACTTTTTTTTATCTGTAGAAAATAGTTTTCCACATACCCCACATATCCAGTCATCATCATCATCATTTTGTTCTATATTGTATGGCCCTTTTGTGGCTATTAAAGAATTTTTAAAATATCACCAAATAGAGACAGTACTCTACATCTTGAACTGCAAGTAAAAATAACACTAATTATCAAATTAATGAATAATTTTTTATACTGTTGATAATCATATTCTAATTATGAAGGAAATTCTTATCTTATAGGCATTTACGAATGATTAATATCGTTTTAAAAAGTATATTTTAAAATAAATTTATTTAAAATTATACCGTATTTTTGATTCCTATCTTAAATAAATAATAGTTAAGTGTAATTATGTGTGCACACATACTTTTCACATTCCACACTTTGATATTAATTGATAAAACAATTTTTTTTAATTAAAACCATTAAATAAATAAATATTTCGAGTATATAAGGTTTTACTTGCCAAAAGTAATATAGAAATTTCTAATTTTATTTTTATTTTATTTATTTTTTGGAGTAGAATATAATAAAATTTCCATAGTTAATAAATATATAGCTAAAGTAAATATAAGTAATAAATTAATTAAAGTAGATATTTTTCTTTGTTTATATATACACACACATACAGAAAAATATCTACTTTAATTACTTTAATAAAAATATTTAATTGACGAATATTTATTTTGTAATAAATTTTGTAAACAGTTTAACAAATAAAATTTCTACATTAATCATAAATAATATAAAAATAAATAAATAAATTTTAATGAAACAACCATTACATCATCAAACTGTATAAATATAATCGATTTATAATGAATTTTATAAGTTATTGAAAAATAATAAAGAATTTAAATAATCGATAGTTCATTCGATATTAAAAGTTTGCTATCGATTAATCTGTCGATATTAAATATTCTGATAACGCCCACTATTAATTTTTAACTACGTGCTTAATTCAAAAATTAAATAAAATAATTTAACTTTCGAATAATTATTTATTATTTATATAAGTTTAAATATTTTGAAAGAGTAAGCCCGGTTTTATAATGTCCCGTTAAAGTTCCTGTTAGTTTTAACCGTCAGTTATCTGTTAGTTGGCAGTTTCTGGCATTTAACTACCAATTTGCGTTTACCTAACAGTTGTAAAAAAAAAAGATAACTGATGGTTGAAGCTAACATTTATAAAAAAGTATTATAAAACCGGGCCTTAGTAACAGAAAGTTAATAAGAATATAAATAATAAATTATGGTTAACGATATTATCATTTTTTTATTTTAGATAAGGCGTTCATACGTCCCGGTTTTTTCGGAACAGTCCCGAATATAAGTGACGTGTCCCGCTTCCTGATCAAAGCGGAAAATGTCCCGAATTTCATCCATAAGGTGATAATTTCAGATTTGAAACCACTAAATTTTATTTTAAGCAAATAACTACGATATATTTAAATTTTTTTTTATTTCATATCATAATTATTATTTAATAAAAATAAAATTATTCAACTATTATTATAATTTACAACTGCCTTCTATACTTACTACCTCAGGTAAATAGTGATAAAATTATGATCAACAATTTCTAGATTCTACAATAAAATTCAGAGTCTACAAATTCTTGATCATAATTTTATCGTTATTTGTAAATTTCGCTGTTCCGCAACACAATTCAGAGTCTATAGATTCTTGATCATAATTTTATCATTACTTGTGAGTTGCGCTGTTCCGCAATAATATTCAGAGTCTACAAATTCTTGATCATAATTTTATCATTACTTGGGAGTTGCGCTGTTCCACAACACAATTCAGTCTACAAATTCTTGATCATAATTTTGTCATTATTTATGAGTCACGCTGTTCCACAACATAATTCAGAGTCTACAAATGCCTGATCATACTTTTATCATTATTTGTGAGTTGCGCTGTTCCACAACACAATTCAGAGTCTACAGATTCTTGATCATAATTTTATCATTATTTGTGAGTTGCGCTGTTCCGCAACACAATTCAGAGTCTACAAATTCTTGATCATAATTTTATCATTACTTATGAGTTGCGCTGTTCCACAACATAATTCAGAGTCTACAAATTCTTGATCATGGTTTTATCATTATTTGTGAGTTGCGCTATTCCACAACACAATTCAGAGTCTACAAATTCTTGATCATAATTTTATCGTTATTTGTGAATTGCGCTGTTCCGCAATAAACTCAGAGTCTACAAATTCCTGATCGTAATTTTATCATTACTTGTGAGTTGCGCTGTTCCGCAATTAAAATTCTGAGTCTACAAATTCTTGATCATAATTTTGTCATTATTTGTGAGTCACGCTGTTCCACAATATAATTCAGAGTATACAAATTCCTTATCACAATTTTATCATTAAAGTTGTTATAATTTGGAACAACACAATTCAGAGTCAACGATTTTTAAAGTTGTTATAATTATTTCATTCAGTAATATATCAATACAGCTTCAATTTTGTGATTAACATGCAGCATAATTGACAGATCACCTAAATTTTGCAATTATTTTATTTACAATTAATATAAAGAGTTTTTAATAATATTAATGATAAATATAAATGAATAATACTTTTAACAAGTGAATAATGAACTTAAATATAATATTCTTCGCATCTTGTTATCCTTTTGATAAATTTAATTATGTTTAAAGATCAAAGAATAGTATGGTATTATATATATTATTATTAAAAGGGTATCAAATTTAACTACAAAAAAAAATGGTTTCACAAAATCAAACGTATCAAATATGATCAAAGTAATTTCAGATAAATTTTTAAAATTTTAGTTCAAGCAATGGATAATATTTTGATTTTTTTCGTTTCAATATTAGTTAATAAAAACACTTAAAAATCGGATGCTTATTCATATTGCTCACTGGAAAATAATATTGTTAATCAAAATAAATTCTTCGCAAAATTCCCGACTTTAGGATTTTAAAATTTTCATAATTCGATAGTTAATATTTTATAAATATTCGTCACAATCAGAAAAAAAAATTTCCTTAAAAATAAATTTTATTACTTCGTAAACAAAATCCCTTAAAGGACGTTAATCCGGATTATGCATAATCTGTAAAGCTGTAATGTTTACGATTTGATCATCAATGTGTATTGTAACTTTCGCCATGTTTATTTTGAGAAAGTAAATCAAAATTAGTGTTATACTGTAACTGTTAAGTTTTATATGCATCGATGAAATATTTACTCTAGAGAAATAAAATTGATATAATTAATTCGTTAAGTATAAATGCATCATAAAATTCTATGCGAGTTCCTAGCTATTCAAACATTTTGCTAAGTTGGACAACCTATTATATGGACATTTCTTCCCAATTAATTCGGATTAGCTATTTTTTATTGTATTAACAATAAACATTTTTGTTATTTAACTAGCATCAAAACTTTATTCGAATATCATTTTTGATAACAAATCGAACAATTCGCATCAACGAAAATTAATCATTTATAGTTCCATCAAAAATACAAAATCGAAAAAATGAAAAATGTCATTTTAAAGAAATCTAAGTAGAAATAGTAAAATTTTCCAAAGTAAATTAGTCGACTTATGTATAAAAAATATATTTCGAAAACATCTTAAAGTTTATTGCAAAGTTATCGAATTTTATATATTTATCATCGTAAAGGTATTTTATAAATAACAGTAATTAATAAATATCGAATTATTCTCACAAGTAAATCCATTAATATCTACATTAATTGAGACAATTGAGATAATTTAGATATTAATACATTAATATCTAAATTATCTCAATTAATAATAATAAAAGAAAATTAACCCGAAGTCTACTGAATTTTTTTTTTATTTTAATTTAGAAAAATTCATTTTTTTCAAACTCTGGAAAATCAATAAATCTTACTCTTGCTTAGAATTACGTACCATATAAGATAAAGTTACCAAACGTCCCGGATTAGCCGGGATAGAACCGGTTTTTGAATTTTTGTTCCGGTCTGAAAAAAATGCCGCAGATTTGTCCCGCTTTTGAATAAAATGTCTCGGATTGTCCCATTTTTTACTTAGAAGTAAATAATTCACATAAAACAATTAAAAAAAAAAAGATTAACTAGATATAATTGAAAAAATTAGCTTCTATAGAATTCTCCTTCCCAAGTTTTACTATAGCCTACATAGAATATGGTCTATGATGACATAACTAATATATAACCAATGTCTTGATATAATCAAAACAATCAATCTGAAGAAAAATTAATAAAAGAAATAGTAAAATATATTCTTTACGTTTCTTTATCTCTTGTTGCTTTTTGCAATTTTTTTAATAGTTTACTTGTTTCATTGTTTTTAAAAAAATGTTTTCAGAAAAAGTGAAAAAATACGCATAAGATAAAGTGACCAGACGTCCCAGATTATCCGGGATAGATCCGGTTTTTAAGTTTTTGTCCCGGCCTGAAAAAATGTCACGGATTTGTCCCGGTTTTGATTAAAATGTTTCGGATTGTCCCATTTTTTATTTATAAATAAATAATTCATATATAAATAAGTAAATAATAATTCATATATAAATAAATAAAGAAATATTTCATATAGAGTGTGGGATCCTATACCCCCTATGCCCCCAACATCTAGAGCGTCTCGGGTTGAAGTTCAGGAAATTTGGCCACTGTAGGAGTCTGAAAATTTATTCAAACTGCCTAATTAAAATAAAAAATTAATATAATTTAACAGAAGATATATAATATTTTAATTAAATAACCATCAAAACTCGAAATTTTGTCTCATAATAAAAAATTCTATTTCCAGTACGTTAAATATAAATTTTTTTCAGTATCTAGCTTTAAAAATAATCAAACTTTGAAATTTTAAATGTAAGTTGTTTATTTAAAACATGTTTTTAAGATAAATATTCTTTTCAATATAAAACATTTGATAATTTTTTTTTTCTTCTCAAATGGTTGTTTGTGTTTGAACAGCTGCGGATAACAACAGTTTCTCATAGTGGATCAACAGTAAGAAACGTATTTTTTTTTTTTTTTCAGTAATGTTTGCAGTTTAATTTTGTTCGGGAAATGAATTTAAAAAAGAATCAAAATAACATTTTATGATGCTGGATAACATTTCAATATTTATTACGAAAATATAGAATTTGGGATAAAAGAATTGTGGAGATCAGCGAATTATTAAATTATTTTAATTATTATAATTTTAGAATTTAATAATAATAATTATTAAATTAAATTCTGATAAGAAAATTGGAGATGTTTGAAAAGTAGAGAGTTCAATTTCATCAAACAATGATGAAAGGAGAGATCGCTTTCTACAAAATCATAAGATAATGTGATCGCTTTTGTTAAACCATAAAAACAAATGAAAAGTTTGTTATTTTTACAAGATAAAGAATTAATATATATATATGTGGTGACGTCGAAGTCCTTCCACATCTACGGATTAATAGACATTAATAAAACATCAGAGAACACAAGAAAACTTTATTAAACTTCGAAAAGACAAGGAACATGGCAGCCAACAACTCGTGTTGCCAACTGAACAAAAATATAAAATATAAATAATTAATAATTAAAACAAAGATATTTCATTATACCACATATATATTTATAAGTAATGTATAAATATAACAGATAAAGAAATATCATCATATAGAAAGTTTCTTCGATAAATGAATCAAAACTATCTCTATTTTAAAATACTCTTCTCTTTCTATCTCTTTTTTTGTTTTACAGGCTTTCCAAACCGGAGGTTTCAAAGCAGTGGGCTATTCGCACGCCCACTACGGGCCGCCCACATCCATAGTGGTCTCAGTTATCAGATGTTTTAAAATATTGTCGATAATGCCGCAGAAAAATTTTTATTATTTATTAAATGTTAAAATATTATATATATAATGCGCATTAATTTCTATATTTACTCTTTCACAGCCACATATTCTTCTCAGATGTGTTTAATATTGAATTTGATAATGACTTTCAATCAAGGTCCCTTCTAATTTTTAACGCCTGTTTTCACAAAAATTTTGTTTAGTTTTTTCAAAAACTTTTACACTTTAAACTGAGTTTATGTAAAATTGTAAATATTAAATTATTTTTTATTAACATAAACATTTTCATAACTACTATTGAGCTTCTTCCATAAACGAATTAAAACTATCTCTGTTTTAAAATACTCTTCTCTTTCTTCTCTTTTTTGTTTTACAGGCTTTCCAAACCGGAGGTTGCTGTTGCTATTTTAATAGAAAATATTATGGATGATCGTGCTAGTTTTATTATCATCATATATTTTTGGAATTTAATTTTTTATGTGAGGTTCAATCTCCTATGTGCTCTGACTTTATAACCTGGGTGCGCACATACAGTTCATAGCTTAAAGGAATATTGCTTTCATCTTTTATCCTACTACATAACTATTATGAATCAGAAAAGTCAATTGTCTCCTTACCTCGCAGTTTTAAGATTTTGTTTATTTCCAGCCATACTTTTCATTAACGAACAGAGTTTTAATGCTACCAATGATTTTGTTTTCATTTCAAAATTTATTATCATGACAAAAATCAATTCTTGGATAATCAAATAGATTATGTAAAGTTTGAACCAAGGCCTTTTTAGAAAAGAATCGTTGTGCCTTCTCAAAAGTGAGGTTCAGTGTAGCTATTTCTCTCACACCTCTTTCAAACAATCCGATTGCGATGCATCTATCAGTATGGCTGAATATGGGCTTATTATATACTATAAGTCAAAACTTTCTTGAGAATCTAAATTTTCGCATTTCTGATGGTAAAGATTACTTATTTTAAATCATTTAAACACAATTAATTGTGTAATTTATATACAGTATTAACATTCAGCAGATTAATAATAAAATTTATTGCTTGGCTGCCTTTTGTACATTTTTTTTTAAAGTTACCGTATTTAAAATACTTATTAATAGCTTAAGTCTAAAATATAAAATTTAAGGATTCGTCATGATCAATTTTGAAATTATCACGTCAGTTTGCGTTTGAATTAACTTCAATATTTACAAATTCGACTGAAAAACTGTAAATATTTACAATATTTTATGAAGTCAAAATTGTATTATTAGATTAGAGCTGGTAGAATAATGAGATAGCATTCGCTATTTTGCAAGATGATAGAAAAATTATGATTATCCGAAAGAGAGCTAGAGATGCTGTATTTCCCTTCGGAGTAACACATACACAAACGCAAAGAAAATGCTGATATTATTTTTTAATTTGAAATATAGAATGATGAAATCGCTTATAAAAAATTAGATATATGGATTTAGCGATATTTTTTAGCCTCTCAAAATTTTATTGCAGATCTGCTTTCTATAAATTTCGCTTAAATTTATAAAAATTTTAATAACCAAATTTATATTGAAATCAAAACCAAACCAAGCTTAATGAAACCAAATTTATATAAAATCTAATCGAAAACAAAATTTATAAAAGATCTAATTGAATATTGATAATAATAATGAGATGTTATAATAGATTTTTTTTTTCCTATCTGATATTTCATTATAATGGTGACCATTCAAATTTTTAAATTGAAAAAAAGTCATTATATATTTGAAAATGTCAATGTTAATTACTATCGGAATGATGAGATTCAAAATAAATTTACATGACAATTGAAACAAAAGTTCCCCTTGAATTCAATTCTCTGGTTTCTAGTAGAATATTCTGATGCTGATTAATAACATGCCTTTATATCACTATTCAACTTCATTGTGCAGGATTGTTTCGTTGTTTCTAAAATTGTTAAAAAAATGAAATCCATTTAAAATTCTGATACTGTCAGCCAAAATTATTTTTCATTTTCTTTTTTGTCAATATATTGTCTAAAGATTAAGAAAATTTCATTTTTAGGTTTTGCTAGTAAACGCTATGGTTTTAAGAAAATTCGATTAAGAAACGGGAACTGGACTATTTGACAAATGAGTTTATAGAATTTTATGTTTTTGTTAACACGTTAGTAATGCAGTCACAATTTTCATTCCTAACACAAATTGTCTTCCGGATAATGCAACTAAAAGCTATAATTCTTGTCTGCCATATTGAATACTCTAAAGATGAAGAACTTGAAACACTTAAATTTAAACAATTAGAGGTTAAATGTTTTCATTTGTGCATTTTACGACTCATTCGGCGCTAATTGTCATTCCCAAAACGGACAGAGCATCTAAGCAGCCAAGGTCGTAAATCATCGGACTTTGTAAAACAAGATTTAGAGGGGGGGAGTGTCTGGCACCTTTAACAACTAAACAAGTAAAACAATCCTCACGTCTTGCCCCCAAGCAGTATGGCTGCCATTCGACAACGCTCTTCACTCCAGATAATTGCTGATATTCCGGATGGTTGACTTTATTCCTATATCACGATGCATCGCATTTTACTCAGTTTGTTTAGATAAAATTATGTTTATAATTAAATTTAATACTAGTAAGCAAAGTGATGGTAGGGGAAATCCCGTTTTAAATTCTTTGATTTTTTTTTTTTTAATTGGTATTTCAAAGGAGTCGAAGTCACTTTAATCTATGGTAAGCCATATTTTTTGACAGTAGAAATGAACGTCAGAAAAAATTTATAGATAACTTTTATTTTACACAAAATATCCAGAACAATTTATATATATATATATATATTTATTTATTTATGTATATCAATGTATATAAATTATATATATTCTTCAACACAGAGGTACAAAATTGTCATTTCGGCAACAAAATCAGGCCGAAGATTTTCTGGCAGTCAAGGACGGATGATCGGCAGAGATCCAGATGAATGGTAACTATTAGCAAGGAACTGAAGTTGATTAATGCCCCTTTCGTTTCAACATACGCGCCGCGATTCTCCTTTTATAAGTACGAAGAATTTCTTTTTATATTTACAAAAGTCATTAATACTAGCAATTTTAAAAAAGATCAAAAATATTTGTTCTTTGATAATTCAGCCGATCCTAATTTGTTCAAATTTAGTTCTTTTTTCTCCCAATATATTTACAGAAATTGCGATCGGTTTGTATGGTTTCTGCAAAATGTATTCCATGTAAAGAAAAATAGGTTTCTTTTCAAAAACATTTTCTGTTATAAAAAGTACAAAAATACAGTACAACGCGTCTTTCACAGGCGTCCTATCAAAATTGTGATTTTTTTATGATATGCGTTGGCCTTATATACGTTATTCTGACAGATATGATGCTCTTATATACAAATTCCATTCTTATGGACGCCTGCAAAATAACTGGCCATCTGAAGCCCTTTGGGCAGCGAAATAGGAATGTTTTATTCTAGACAAAAAGTCCGCTGGTCTTGGGTGATATGTGATAATTTCCGAAATGTTCACTAGATGGCGTAGTCATCCGAACTGGAAGATATCTGTAAAGTAAAAACATTTTAGATATTTCTTAACGAAAACTTTACAAAGGTATGAAAACAACTCACCTTTTTTTTTAATTTATATTTAGTGTCGCTTCATATGAAGTGATAAGTGATCAGAACGGGAAAAGGATCGTTGACATAGCTGACATTTGAATGGTTTCTGTCCGGTGTGCTTACGATAGTGTCTCGTTAGTTCGTCGGATCGGGCAAATTTCCACGTACATCCATCCCAAGTACAAGAATAAGGTTTCTCCCCTGTAAGAATAAAAATATTTATTAAAATTATTATTCATATACCATTCTCATATAATTCTTATAAGTTTATGTACATGATTCTCTAGTCAGAAAAATTATATACTTTATATATATATATTGATATTCTATCTTCAGCGCACTGGCCACTCCCATTTGTATCAGTATTTCCACCTGTATGATGTCATCACAATTCCGGGAAGTGAGTGGACTATCCCACCCACCCTTCAAAGACCAACACCCGGGAGGGGGTCGTATTTTCTCCCTGCAGGGTAAGACAAACGTCCGTGAGAAACTGCCCTTACGCGAACTTAACCGGAAATCTAGACTCGAGTCGTGTGAAACAAAAATGATGCCAAGCAAAGGGCGGAGATGTCTGCGCACGTTAGTGTAGGCAAATAATTTGCAACGCAAACTCGTCATTACTCGTTGCACATCCAGAAGGAAATTTGATGGTGCAAACAATCAGCGTTCGATAATCGCCGCCGGTGCTGCTTTATCGCTTGGATTAAGAAATTCATTATAGTACGTCACCGACCTATCGTTAACGATAATATCAGTCCACTAGGAGACATCTGTTACCTTAATTATTGCATCTGGACTGATTTTAACACCTCTACTGCCAGAAGGCTCACCTGTAGGAGCCTCCTAATTTTATGAAATTTTCACTCGCTCTACAGTACAATCTGTACTTCCGAAATATAAATAACCTGTGGTGACTGGAGTCGGGAAATAAAGTGTAGCACGCAATTTTAATTTCTGTCCTACTCGTAATGTACCAGGCTCGAACTTCAACCCGATTTTGGCCTCCTGTCGTTTCACTGTGACGACCGGGGATAATGGATGTGTCGTGATAACCTTTAAGGTTTTCTGATGACCCGGCCAGGCTAAAGGTGGCGCGCAAGCATGACCTGTTGAGGAAAAGTTACTTTCCTCTAAATTTTCCTGAAAAATATTTTCCGTCCGACTTAACTTGTTATGGCGAATTATATTCAGAGTTTTATTTGAAACAATTGTATAAATAATAGAAGGGGAAGTGGATGGGTGGAATTTGTAATTAATTACCGGTTTCAAGGTGTGATAATCGGCATGGTGAAAGATCCTACCTGTAGATAAATGTTGTTATACCATGTTACCAACCGACCACACCCCATTTAATGGATGCATTAATTGTTATCTGTCGACAAGTGACATGCCTTCTGGATAAGTCGATACGTTCTCTTAACCACTTTATTTGTAAAACTTCTTACCTGTGTGTGTCCTTTTATGTGCTTTTAGATGAGAACTTTTTGTGTAAACTTTGTCGCAACCTTGGAAATCGCATCTATGAACTTTTCTTCTCCTCAAACTGTCCGACAAAATATCAGGATGACATAGAGGGCCTCCTGGTGATCCAGATAGAGCTCTGTTCATCATCTGTGCACTGGTGGCTAGTGGAGTAGGATTCAGCAAAGGAGATCCTGATAAAGGTGGAGTCATCGAAGGAGGCAGGCGTCCGAGAGTGCCTTTAACTAGAGGCGGAGATCCTCCTGTCGCCCTTTTATGCAGATGAGACATAGCCCTGTAAAAAAACAAAAAATTTCCTTGAAAAAGTCGTTCACCTTGCACTTGCCAAAAACCAAACCAAATGAAATAAAAAAAAAGCTTGCAGTATTTGTTTTATTCTAATGACTAGGCCGTGTCTTACAAATAGTTCTAAATGTCTATTGAGGAAGCAATGCTACATAGAAACGTGACTGTTGAGCGTAGGCCTAATTCGGGACCTTTCCGGTAACGTCTGCCACAATCTTCTGCCCCTCATTGTTTCGTCAGGCTGTTGTCGTTGCAAAGGGGTTATCTATGTCAATGACCCCGCGTTGAAAAACGGAGAGCATTTTCAATGGGTTCAATATAAACCATCTGATTTTTATAGGCCGATATAAAATTCCTGTTGATCCATAAATATAAATAAATTTCTATGTCGTTCCAAATATACAATTCAATTAATATTCTCCTATTAACACTACCTATTTTCTGAAGAAAATTGACTCGTTCAATAAACTGCAAGAATGGCTGACCTTCGCCACAGGGCACTCCAACCAATATTTACTGAGGAGGAGCTACCGTCGATGAGCGAGGGCAATGACCTTAGCACACAAACGGTACATCACCTGGAACAACCAGTCTCCTGGACTTGTTTTTCAAGATCCCGGTAACTTGCTTCTTGCATCCAGACAAACTCCCGCTCTTCACTCCTCCTGCTCAATCACGTGAACCGATGTACATGGTAACGGTATCTCATATCGTCTGCTTTTATGACAGTTGTAAAAGGGCTGATGGGAGGGTTTTTGGAGGCAGATGATAGGAGACGCTGTGGGAGGTCTCGTCTATTCAACCATCCAAGCCAAGCAAAACTAAATTCAGAATAAACTATCATAATTTAAAATGTGAGCATACCGTATTTACAAAAATCATTGTTGTTCTTTGCACAGTACAATATTAGATTGCTTATGAAATATTAAAATGAGCCTGTGGCTTGACAATGCTTTCCCTGCGGTCACTTTTGTTTGTAACCTAATTACGTAGGTCATAGACTCATTTTGTATGTAGGTTTTCTCTATTATCCAGCACTTAAAATGCTATAGATAAGTTCCAAAATAACATTGAAACTGTCACTTCACCTTCTTTGCAGAATGAGCCAGCACCCGGATATCAGTGAATGTATGGTTTGGACGTGAGGTGATTGCAAAAAGAAACCGGTCTGAAAGGAGGAAGGCGAAAGTGTCAACCTGAAGGGATATACACCAACAGCCAGTTTTGTCATAACAGCTTTTAATTTAATTTGCACTTATGAAAAGAAATTTTTTTCGTCAAAACAGGAGCAGATTGTCTATGTTTTTTTAAATAAAACATTTATTTTACTTGTTCCGCGTCTAGCAAAATGGAACGCAGTTAAAGGGTGTAAGACAAGATCCGAACTTATTACGGGCAGTGTCGGAATGTTACGACAAATGTCGCAATTTGGGTTATTCGGTCGACTAGAGTAGTTCTAAATAAGGGGTAGTAGGTCACTTTGTCGAGCCAGGGTCAAAGATACTTTGGCCCTTTCCACTTTTAGAATTTAAACTATAAGTTTTATATATCCAGGCACGCTTATCCATTATAAATCCTTCTCCATTAATTTTTAACTATATATACTAGGTTGCATGATAAACTAAGATTGATATGAATGCAATAATAATATAATATACGAATTCCAGCTTCTAAATAGAAGTAAAATCTATGACGGAAGCAGAGAGTTCGTTTTAATATAGTATACTGAATAGTTCTTATCATAATGCGGTACATAAGTAAATACAGTATAGAGCAAAGGATAACTAACAAAATTACTGGAAACTAGTACAGATTATATCTCGTTCAAGTTTTTATGCCAATCTTAAACGTTATCATTTAATTATTTTTCCATAAAAAGAAATTTAATCTTTTTTAGATTATATATTAAGTATACGTTTCTAATTATTATTAAATGTTGACAAATTTGTATAAAATCAGTAATACTTACAGAGATGCAGCTTTTATCCTTTGAAGAGGAAGATATTGGTTTGTTCTATTCACGCCTTCTATGGCAGCTGCAGTCTGCTCATCCGTATCACCTGAATCGAAGAAACAAAGAAAAATAGTTGTAATAATGGATCGCACCTGGAAAAACAATCTTCGAGCCTGACAGGATCTTAGATTATGTCAACAATTAATGGATGTTCCAAGGTTAGATTGTTTTCTTAACCAACCCTTTTTCTATTCAAATTCAAGTTCCAATTTAGTACCACACCAACGTGATGGAAAACTGAGGAAAAATGTGTAAGGCAATAAAACTGTCGGTGGTACTGGAGGTCGATAAACTTTTAATTACTCTCCATATAAGTTTGATTTTTCGGTCTGAAATTTTCGGAAATCTGCTGTAGATACGTTACAATAAGAAAAAAGAGAAAAGATTTGAATTTTAATGAAAGAAACCAGTCTTATCAACGATTTTCTCAAAAATAATATTAATTTTTCGCAATAAATTTTTTAATAAATGTAGAAATATCCAATCATATAAAAAATATAAGCTAGATAATTACTGTAACAAATTTTTCTTCCATTTCTGTATCAGGATAAATATGACTATAAGATATTTAAACTGATCAGAAGCCATACGATGATAATTATATGATGATAGATCCGAATATTTGTGAAAATAATTTATAGATTCAGTTAAAATCACAAATCATTTTGAATGAATATCTCTAATCTATATTAAAATTTGGACAGATTAATTTTATTATCGATCAAAAGCGATTGGATTTATCTCAAGAATTTTAATTCTGATTAAATCCTTAAACCTTATGATCATGGTTTTCTTCCCCTTTCTGTATAGGTTCTCTTTAAGAGGAAAACATTAGATAAACATGTTTCAAACCGATTGCCATTTAGAAAACTATTCTAATAATAAATAAGAAAACCCAATTATAGAATCTTCTGATGCTCTTTTGTACGGGTGAAAGTCTTTACTGTTCCAATTAAAGAATTAGTGCAGTCACAGACTCAATTCTAGTTTCCTATTACTCCAACGAACGAAATTAAATGTATGACAGGGAACGACAGCATGCCCCCCCTCGGGGCGATTGCTTCAAAGTGACTACCATTTGGGGAAGAAACAATAATTACGGTCATTGTCTGCGTGTTAATGAAGGAGGCCGGATAAACAGGAGATTACCATAAGTGCACGGCCTTCTAAATCACTGTTAATTACCGACTGTCTCACCTTTCACCTCAGACATCCGGGTTGGACTACGCATGTGCGCTATAGCAAATCGCTCTTCGTAAGCCAGAAATTTAAATTTTGGGTTTTTCCGAGAACGAAAGATAGCTGTTTCTCTTTACCTTGATAAATGCCGCACGCAAGACGGAAAAGCACACCTCCGTCTCGAAAATTTTGAAAATTGGGAGCAGCAGGAACTAAACGGGAAACTTGAGTTCCGATACGCCAACTAGATATTATAAATTGCTATTGTCAAGGTTATCTTGGGAAATTTTATACAAGAAAGAGAGATAAGGTTGAGAAAAAAAGATTTAAAATGCGGGAGAGCATCTGTAATTAACAAACTAGAATATTCGAAAAATTAAACATAAAAAAAAAAATTGATAAATAGATAATCGTTTTGTACGTGCCGATTGAAAAATACTGCGCCCACGCTTAAGCAATAATGGATGCAGCCAGCAAATTGTGTTTACAACTGCATACACGACTTATAGGCATGTTTTTATTCCTAATGTAAATAAATCGTTATTTATGAAATATTAGAATTCTTTAAAAAAATGTTTAGTCGTAATTCGATACTCGAGTGGCCAACGCCCGGTTGCTGAAACGGCACGTGGCGCAATGACAACCGACCACACCCACTTTCTTCTAAAAGGGATGGAAGGGTTGCTTTCTGTCATCGATGAGAGCTCTTTTTTTATAACTTCATCTGTTACATTTTGACTCTCTTAATGTTATATATTGACATAAAATCGTTTATTTTATTAAAGGAAACTTAATTGTCTCGTGGAACAATAATTCTATCGGAAATGATCATTTTTATAGATAGAGGAGAATTTCTAACTATAATTTCTAATTATTGTTTTTTTCTTTGGAATTATCATCAAAAGGTATTCAGAAGAGAGTCGCGAACTGAATATATTGAAAACCCTTAAGGGTAAACAGTTTTTATTAACTTTTTTTACTGTATCTTATATTCGATGGCTTACGGGCTTAAAGATAAGATCACAAAATTTCATTGTTCAAATAAATCTTGTTTCGTGAATTAATTGATGTTTTGGCTTATAAACTTTAGAAAAAATCCTTAAATCTTGTGATTTTAATGATATTCATATTTCATTACAGTATTTTCTTGCTTTTTCTAACATATTTTTATATTCGCTAAAGTGGACTTATATTAATAAATATCAAAGCAATCATATCCGAGTTTACGACAAAAGACTGTTCTGCTTAGGGCATTTTGATTAACAAATAAAAAAAGTTCTTTAAAAGTTCACGGCGGGTGATGAATTTTATTGGAAACCCATGGAATTAATGGGACAAAGAAAGTAATTTGAGTGGCGAAGGCAAAACCCGAGAAAATTTTTCTAGTTGAGTTATGAACACAGTAGTTCATCATTCCGCCGCTTTGAGGTGTTGGAGACAATAAAGACATTTGTGGCCCACTGATGTGAAAGCTAAAACATTCGCGTCAGATAGAAGACGAGTGGTGTTATGACCGATGGCGCCGCATTGTTTCTCGTCAACATAAAACAAATATTTTACCGCCCTTTCAAACAATACTTTAATGTCTGGAGTGATAGATTGATATTTCCGAAAATATTAATCAATTAATCATGCCAAACCTCCTCATCCTCCTCCCTTATCTAAGTAAGATAAATGGACCTGGTTTCTGTGGCGGCCAAACAATATCAACGTGATAAATCGAATGCGCCCAATGTCGTTGGTGACAGATAAATAACGTACCGACACTCTTCTCTTTTAGCATCGGCAAAAAATTCGGAAGCTTTTTCTTCTACAAGTACCTTGGCCGGTGAACTATCGGAACCCGTTTTGTACACAATCAGTTGGTATAAGGGGATCGTGTGGGTCATTGTCCGGGGGGCCCGAGTCCGTCAAGGGGCCAGCCAAACAACCCTCGGCCTTACTTCCACACATCTTTTCACGATAGAAGTCAGACTATATAGCTTCTGGCCCGAGTCGGCTCCCGAAAGTCCTGTCCTTGTATAGCATAGTAATAGTCGCTACTAGAATCAAACTCGTTTTTTCTCTGAAATAACGCTAGTGTGTATTCTATGCATTTAACAAACAATAAGGTAAATTACTCGTAATGGAGATATTCTATACGCTAAAGGACATGAATATTTTTTTACATTGCTTTTCAAATAAAAATATCTTCCTTGTTGTTCTACTAAGTAATTTCATTAAAACTTAATGGAATTATCTGCATGAAAAAAAGCATTTTGAATGATTGCAATTTTCAGAAGCTGAAGAATTATTACGATATAAAATTACAAAAGATTTGACTTTTATATACAACGCCTGAACATATTTTCATAAGAATAATCTATATCAAATCAAAAATTAAATAATAATTTGTGTTATCTGATTTTGGAAAATTTTTCAAATAAAAAAACAAAATCACTGCACTAATTAATTTTTAACGTATCGATCTTTTTCTTCCCTTCGAAAATTTATTTAATCGAAAATTTTTATATCATATTATTGAGGCATATATAAACAATAATTGAATCCATAAATTTTATTGTTGCATATACTTAAAATCTGATAAATATAAGTATTAGGAAAATAATTATAGCAATTATCAACAAAATTATTTTGTTATACTCAAGTTGATACTCCAACACTATAACTGTTATTAAATTTATATGATAGTATAGTAATATTTTTGAATTTTTTAATTCTAATAATCTCTGTTAGTAAACTGGATATTATAATTAACTTATGGCAGTTATAACAAATTAATATTCTTGATTCAAAACTTTGTATTTGGTACGCTCAAAAGTAATAAATACGAATAAAATTAATCGTTTGACAGTTTAATAAATAAAAAATAATTATTTTATAATAAGTCATATTTTAAAGCTATATTTAAACACTTAAAATATTATTCTACATATTTGCCAAGCTCGTTTGAACATTAAATGCCTATAAATATATTAAATATATTTTTATATTTGAGAAACAAATAATGGAGTTCAAATTTTGAGCCTTCGTTATTTATTCTATCTTCATAAATTTGAAAATAAAGATGAAGTAAAAAATGAATTCTATATATATATATCAATAAATATTACTTTAGAATTTTGTTTCAGAAATACAGATTTTTTTTTTGTCAAATTTTCGTTTAGGATAATTTCGAATTCTTACCAAATCATTCTTGTTATTCACAGTTGGATATGAGAATCAACTTGAATAATTTCAAACTAGAAAATTTGTATGCCTACGCATAGCGCAATTTCGATAAGCTTAACTTCTGTTCTAATTTTTTCCTTTTTTTTTAAATTGGGAGGCCAACTTCAAAATGTAAAAAAAAAAGAAGAATTAATAAATTATAGCTCCAAATGCTTAATTTGCATTTATACTAGAAAATAATCAAGAATGAAAGTAAAACGCACGATAAACCGAAGATAAGAAGAGGAGAAAAACAATATTTATTCGAGGTTTTCTCTTTTCTAAGGAACCCACTCGATCACACCACGCCTGGTTTGTTTAGTAGGTATATAACTTTGTACGTGGCAGAGATGATTCCAGCATTTAAATGACCTCATCAGACACTTGGCTAAGAATGTCCTCTACTGTTTATCTATCTTACTGAGGTCAGAATGATGTCGAGTTCAAAAGAATTTTTAAACGTTTGCGACTATTTGAAATTCTTTCCGTACTTCTGAGAACAAAGGAAACCTGTTGCACAAACATGCAACATTTTAGTAGATATAACAAAATATTTGTATGTAACTAAATTGGATGGTCTTCTTCTGATATTAAACGATCCTTTAATAAAATGCTTTTTAACTTTAGCAAGATGCTCAAGATTTTTCGATATCTATTCATCCTTCGAAAGTTATTAAGTTGCCCTCCTATCCTCTCAAATTTACAGGAATTATAAAAGAATCTGAAGCATAACCTTTAAACTGCTTATGCTTCTGTTAAAAGTACTGGAAAAAGCCTTAAATTCAAACAATACGAATTTTTTTAGTTAACCCAGTTTAAACCAAAGAAAGACAAGAAATATTGATCAAATTATTAAATAATTTAATTATTCTATGCCTAGTTTTATTTAAAAATTTAAGTAGTTTAAATTGGTTATTTTGTCATTTAAAAAATAATAATTTCTAATCATAATTATCTTAAAATCAAATTACAATTGAAAAATTTGAATAAGAAATATCATATTTGAAAAAAATCAAAAATAAAATGTCCGGCATTATGTTTGCTGTTTGTAACATCCCATGACGTCGGAATTATTTGTAAAAAAAAAAAAAAAAAATGCCATAGAATTGATTTTATTATCCAAAATAGATAGTTTTGAAGATAAGTTTTCTAAGAATTTTTTAGACTCTAGAGTCTAGACAGTTGCTGATTTTATGAGAAAAATGTTTACACAATAAAGTGAGCTAAATGTAACAGGAACAAAATACGATAATATTTCAAAAAATGGACAAATTATTCAATGTCAAAAATATTTACTTCCTTTTAGTTTATCTAAATCTTTCTGTTTGTCATTCATATAGATGAAACAAAAGGATAACAATAATTTGACATTGAATAACTCGCTTGTTTTCGAGATATGACTTCTGGCATTAATCTCTTCCTTCTAAACTTTTGAATTCTTAAAAAAACTAATAAATTTATTATAGTCTTTATATAATCCTTTTGTTTTAATATTAATGTTATGGTCAATAGTCTTTCTGGAAATATTATTTCTTTGAAATTTGAATTCAGTTAATATTTTTTACTAACAAGTAAGTTAATCTTTTCTTTCTCTAGTTAGTGAAAATAATCACCATTAATATTTAGATATAAATAAATACTGATTTCTGGATGCGATTCTGGATGTGATTCTAAAAATGATCAACTTCTGGATGCGGACATAGGAAATAAATTTTTATTATTAAATTATTTTTTGAAAATTACTAATGTTCTTCATTATTTTAATTCAGTGTACGATCTACTAAATAATTCTTTAATATACCAATATTTCAAGCATCTGATCTACAGACTGAATAGTTTAAGTTAATAATGATAAATCTGTTAATTTTTAAATCGTTCAGAAAATACATTTTTTTTATTTATTGATGTACGTTAGCTTATCTTAGAAATAATTAACTTGACAATTTTTTCAAAATTAAATAATTTTATACGTTTCATTTTTTTTATACTTTCTTATTAAATGAAACTAAGAATTTTTTAAATAAACAATTAAAACACACATTTTATTTTAAAATTTCATCTATAAAATTAAAAGTGATCTTCATAATGTTTAGATTTAAAACTTCGCATATTATACTGTATGAAAATGCAAGAAATATCAAATATATACTGTAAAAATTTTTATTTCTATAGTATATATTTGGTTCCCCATCCATTTTGGATTACGAATATTGTTCTGTACGATATTGAGCTTTAGTTTGATCAATAATCTATCTCCTATGAGATTAGCATCTTAACTTATAATATATAGTAAATCTATGATATTCGGCTGTACTATCATAGTACAGAATTCAGTATAGTTATGGAATGGAAAGAAACCACCGATATCATGTCCAAACTCTTACACGTTAGATCAAAAGATATCAGATTTATTCTATAATCATTTTTAATAAACATGATCAATTTATAATTGCTGAACATACGATATCATTTCGAAATTAATTTTATCTTCGCATTTTGTA
Organism: Androctonus mauritanicus; assembly: GCA_011317285.2. Taxonomy (NCBI): domain Eukaryota; kingdom Metazoa; phylum Arthropoda; class Arachnida; order Scorpiones; family Buthidae; genus Androctonus; species Androctonus mauritanicus. Next base: position 10,724 of record WUQG02024214.1, on the reverse strand, counting down.
AGGAAATAATCGGTGTAAGATTAGCAATGGTAATTATAAAAGAATTAATTACGCAAAAGTGTAATTAATTTGCATTCTGAAAATCGATTCTCAGGCTAACGAATGATTTATATACAATACAACACTGTAAATTATACCTGTACCTATCGGGTTTCTGCATTTGAAATCGTTACATGTGACTTTTGAATGCAGATTTTATTCATATAATGCAATCTTGATATAATGTTATTTAAAATGCGACGCGATCTACATCGAGAGATTACACGCTAAAACCTGTTCAACACCAAATTATCGATGCATATATAGGACTTGATTTATTAATCACAAGCGATAGCGAATCAACCGAACATCGCGAAATGACCTGAGAGGATAAGTTGAACAACACTGAATGGATGCAATTTGCATAATGAGTTTTCATTGTGCTTTCCTGTATCGAGATTCTATCCCATAGCCATTGATTAGAGCTTAAAGGGATATAATAAGGATTATATAGGCCTATCTAATCCTTATATAGTTACGATATAGATTTAGTGTAAATATAACAGAGTCTATAGATATAATATAGATTAGTATAATATTCTGTTGTAATATATATCTAAATTTTATATAATCAATTCGGATTTTTATGCTAAAGGAATTTTCGTATTCCAGAATGACTGATGATATGATAGGAATATTATATATCCACTATATATCAATGGCATAGTTACAGAAAATTAAATAATTCGAATTCATTAATTCATTTACTATGAGAAAAAAGCTAAATAGTTTTTTTAAATCAGTGTAGATTCTTCTTCTTCATCTTGAGCTTTTCCCATTTCTATGGAGTCGCTGTTTTTGATGAGCTTTCTGTTCTTTGTCCATTCCCTTCTGAGACCCTTTGATCTCAGGTCTTCATCCACAATATCTTGCCATCTTCTCTTAGGTCGTCCTCTTTTCCTCCTTCCTTCAACTTTTATGTTCATAACTCTTAAATCAGTATAGATTCTTTTCAATAAATATAGATTTACTGTACTGTTATCTCTCGCTTATTTCTTATAATTGATTTTAAGAAAACAGAACAAAGATTTTTCTTTTAAGATGTAAATACGATTAGTTCTAAGCATTTTCTATTAATCTTATCGCATTCTTCTACTTACAGTCATATTTAATGCATAAATTATGCAGATAAAATATACTAAATAACGCAAGTTTAACAATTTTTCGATGTCGATTGATGTTCGAACAAAGAACGAGTTAAATAAGTAGATTAAATATATATTAAATTAAATTAATTAAAGTAGATTAATTAATTAATTAATTACGATTAAAGTAGATTAAATTAATATTATTGTTTTTTAAGAAATCGGGTCACTCTTAGTTGGAAAGCGTCATGAGTCTGGCAAGAAAATGATTTCGATTGTACGTTGCATGTACTGATATTGCATGCCTATAAGAACACAATTATTAGAACACTCTTCAGCTTATTAATTAATAATTAATATTATTGTTTTTTATTGATTTTCAGGTACAGTAGTACGTGAAAATCAATAAAAAAACAGCCAGACTCGTGACGCTTTCCCACTAGGAATGAACCGATCGCTTTGCAAGAAAGTCAAAGCTTTCAAATTTTAACATTACAGTATTATGTTATAGCATAATGCATAAGAGATAAAGTATCATTGCGAAGAAGAAAGTGCAATCTCCGAAATTATATTAATAACGCTACATTCAATCAACGAATAATCGATTATGCATTTTTATACTGTATAAATTCTTCGTATCGTAATCTTTAATTACAAAATATACTAATAAATACACAGAAAAAAAAAATCGGATTAAATAAAAACTAAAGTTATATAAATTTTATAAACGATAAGATTTTAAACTTACCTTAGAAACTGAAGCACGATTATAAGGCTATAATCTACTATAAACTCTATTTGATAAAGCGATAAAGTAAGTTAAGATAAATGATGCTTGAATAAAACCGGACTTTTTTTTATATATTGTAAAACCTCTTGAAAAAAAAAACCCGACGACTGTCAAAACTTTTTAAAAAGTAGCTTTTTGACAATAAATAATCAAATTTAAAATGTTTATACTTTCTTAAGATTTATATCTTATTATCGAATGATCGACAAAATTGAATAAGATGCTTTACTGTATGAAACGAACAGTTAAAATAATAGGGGAGAGTTGCCTATTGCGTACTGGTCACTAAATCGTACCTGATAGCTATTTCTTTACATACAGTCGGTATGAAACGAAATAGCTATCAGGTACGATTTAGGTGACCAGCACGCAATATGCAACTCTCCCCTAAGTTTAAGACAAAAAAAAATCATTTTTATTACAAATAAATGAAAAACTGAAATTAAAATGCGAAAAATTCGATAGAATTATCATCATATACGTAAATAAGTCTAAGTAAAATCTCATATTTTTCACTCTCACTTATCCGTGAAGTTTTTCCGATAGACAGAAATCTTCACGTGATCATTTTTTTTATTTCTTTATTCCTAAATTGTATAATTTTTATTTATTTATTTATTATTGTAAATCGTATTTTATATTAATTTATAAATATAAGTCTACGTAATGTGAAGCCCACACTCTTTACAAGCGGAGTAAATCCATTTTACGCTATACGAACTCCAATTGTAAGGCCCGTTTGAGAAGAATACAAAACTATAGCGAATTGCTGCGAGTTAATCTCTGATCATTTGCATATTAATAGTAAATATTCAAGCAAACAGAAGTCTATAATTGGATTAGCCTATATTATTTGTGAATAGACATCTCTCCAACTACTGTACATCTGGATTCGTCTATAAAAATATTCACGGTGCGTGTTTAGGAAGAACGAGATAAATGAGATTTTGTCGTAATTTGTTACGCTTGGCCAAGATAAAAATTGATCAATACTCGAGTAGACTTATGTTTGATAAATGTAGGTCTAAATTTGAAATTACTATATCCAGAAGACAAGGAAATAAATGATTTAAATTTGTAAGTAGGTTAAGTTTGTTCGTTGATTCGTGCATCTCGATACAATGCAAAATTGTATATTGCAAATCTGCATATTGAAATATAAGATTCGATAATTTGTACAAAAGAAAAATAGTTTTCGTAAACAAAGCATTCATTATTGCAGCAGTTTTATGATAAAAAAAATAAAAAAAATATATTACAGTATTCATTTTTAAATTTTGTGAATAATGAGATCAATGCTGTTTGCTTTTTAGAATTCCCAGTTCGAAGCTAAACAGGTTTGAATTGATTTGAATGAAATTTCTCACAACTAGTTCAAATTAGACCTATGCTAATGCTACTTGCTTTAATCATTAAGTCGTGAAAAAATTCTTATAAGAAAAAAAAATGAAGGTTTTTCTTTAAAAGAAAATAAAACACACGTTATTAATTATTCAAACATTTATTTTGATCAGTTAACAACAAAATTATTTATATTCTAAATCAGAAAATAATTTTAATAACGAATCAGCGGTTAATAACGTGATACGCCTGTATGTTCTTGAGTAGAGAAACGTCATAACAAGACTAACAACACGACTCTAATACAAGAATAATATAAGAAAAAATAAGTCTATAAACCTTTAATCCTCTTTAAATAATAAGGTATGTATTATAGAACATACCTTATTACTTATGTATGTATTAGTATGTATTAAATAGTTTCAAACAACTGCATTAATAAACCTGAAAAATTTTTACCTGTAAATATTTTTATTCCTACGTGATATACTCTTATAGAATAATTTTTATGGCTTAGCAAGTAGGATAATGCAAAATATTTTTCTTTAATATCGATAACTTTATCTTATTTATATATTTTAAAAATATTAGAGAAAAATTTGACTCGTTTCACTCGCAAAAATTACATGCAATCTTAACTATGCATGTCAATTGAAGTAAATCGATTCCGGTATAAATCTTTTTTTTTTTTTTCTTTTTTACAAATTAGGAAGTAACTTATTTGGCCCAGAAATAATTTTTTTAAAATGTTATCATTTAGCTTATTATTAAAAAAAAAATTAAAAATCGACAAACTTCTTGATATCAAGCATGTGTTTGAAAGCATTTATGTTGTCAATAGGTTAATAATTTAAAAGAAAAAGCAGACCTACTTGATATTATCAGTTAAAAAAAAAAAAAAAGTCATTTTAAAGAATTAGTTATATATCAATCCTTCAAATTTTTTGTTCAATTTAAGTTTTCTATTACAGATTGTTTACTTTCCAACTTGGAGATATTTTGTTTCGAAACTTAAATTTCTTTTTCGTGGTTTTAATTAAAAATCCAAATTTGCCGTCAAGACCTTATTTAAAGAAAATAGAGAATTAAATAACTGTTATTAACACAATTTCGATTATCACTGTAGCTGAAAATGATTATCAACGGGTCACCAGATGCAGAGATGTAACAGTGTCCTGCAATTTTAGGAACCATAAGAGAGGGGGAAAAAAAGAGCTTTCGGAGAAGTTACAACTTATTAACCTGAAAATTCGATTATTCGAAAATTATTTGAGTCTTTCAATTTTGAAATTAAGTTGAATAATTTATTTAATTCCCCACAACATTAATTGGATATAAAATTTATATCCCTAATAAATTTTATAAGACATAAAAAGTCAGATAATGAAACAAGAAATATTCCGTTTTTATACAAAAATATTGTAGTATAAATTTCCAAATATTATTCGAAATTTTGGATATAAAATGTCTTCGAAGTAAAATTTATAATCTTATTCTTCGATTTTGCTGCAAAAAAATAGAAATAATTCAATTTGGAATCTTAGCAAATTACCTAATTTGTGCAAAAACCGGAGGCATTCCTGATGACACAAACAAGTTTGATATGTGGTAACTTGTCACGAAATGTCGCCATTGTTTGATTGTTAGGTAAAAGAGATATGCAGACACGGTGAATAGAGTGAAAGAAAAATACAAATTGGATAAAGGAAAGTAAAGAATAAACGGCAATTTCAAAGGCCACTACACTCTGTAGTCTATGTGTAACTATTTAAAATCTTTCTAAGAAAAAGTTTTCTCGAAAAATTCCACGATTCGAATTTCAAGCAGGAACTCGTTAAAACCAAAACCAAAATTAGGTTAATGAATAAAAGTGATATTTCCGGACAACGTCGGTTTCGATGGGAGTAATCCCAAACGAAAAAAAAAAACAAGAAACAAATGCGAGCAATTGTCTGTGCTGAATTATATATTCAATTCCGGTAAATAAAAGAAATGAATTAATGTATATTATTTAAGATGCGTTGTGGAATGTTGCTGCTTAAAATTTCTCTATTATGTTGCGACTGTATAAAATTGCTGTCTTTTGTCGTTGATAAAAGCGTGAGCCTTCGCATAGAGGCCAAGAGAGGGCAACTTCCCAAAATTTTTGCGGACGCCTTTGGACGAAAATGCTCTGGTGCAGATGTAGAGATTTATAAAACTTAGTTTATGGAATGATATCTAGCTAAGAATACTAAATAAAAGACGAAAAACGTGATCATCAGCAGAAAATTTATTCGAAAATTAAATTGTTTTAGATTAAACGTTTAAATAATATTTGATCAAACTGTAAATATCGATAATTATTCGATATAATAGAAATTAAATATGTTAAAAGGCCTTATCCTTATTTACTTTTCTTAAGTCTCTTTATAAATAATCCCCTCTCGTTATTAATTTTTCGTTGTTAGACGACTGCAACGAACATATTATTCAAACAAAGTACAAAAAAAACAAACTTCACAAATTATAAAGCTTTAAAATTTTACACTAAAGTTCGGAATTATAAAATTCACTAAACAGAATGAGAATTTATAGATTACGAACTGTTAGAGAAAGTAATGGACTTCTGCATATATATATAAAGCTTGCTAAAACGAACTGATTAATCTTGAATTTAAATGGGGAAATACTTATACTATATATATTGCATTTCCTTCTTTTTTATATACTGTATATATAAAAAAGAAGGAATTTGTAAGTGTATAATCCAGCGAGTCATCTGAAACTATAAAAAAAGGTTCTTTAGGGATGTATTGTCCCCACATACCTGTGTTACTAGCAAGTGCATTCCTCTCGCCATCTAGATTGATATATAGGACTTAGGGTGCTAAGCCTAAGCATGCTTAGTTACCCAGGTGGGTGGTCGCAGACTAACAGAAAGCAACAAGTCACCTGATTTAAGATATATCATAGATATATGACTTTGCCTTACTGATTTATCTACATTTATATTTAAAATTCCCGATTTCTAAAAAAAAAAAAGTTTGCTGGGCTCAAGTGATGAAACAGGTTCAATTAATCTTTACGCTGTTTTTTGTGCTAATTCTGTCAAGAAAGAGGGTCGATTACTCAAGTTTTACTTGTTTTTCGAAATATGTCGAATGCTGATCAATCGTCACATTTCATTTTTATAATTTCTCTTTGTTTTCTGATATATATTCAGTAAAATTATTGGAAATTATGGAACGGCTTCTTGGTTGTAAAGGATCAAGAAGCCGTTCTATAAGGTATAGTGTAGTTACTACATAATGCAGAAAATCGTCGCTCGCCTTTCATACGCTTACTCCGATGATAAGCGCTCCTTCATTCTAGATTTCATAGACGAAGAACTTCGTAATGGCGACAATATTTTTTAATAATGCTTCATAATCAAATACAGACAGATTTTTAGTTATATAAAATTATTTTGTTACGTTTATAACAGTATACAGATATTAAATTGCATCGTTATCGTTTCAAGATTTTCATATTATGGACATCTATCAACTTAAACTATAACATCAACAATTGAGAAAAGATAATTTCCATTTTAGCTAAATAATATATTGCCTAATTATCTTCTAAAGCATGAATTTAGTTAGAGTATAGTGATTTTTAACTGTTTGCTATTTTGTTTATGTAACTCTCTGAAGAATATATGATTAAATTTTGTCCTTTATAAATATAGTCCTATTCATAAAATTAATTTGTTATTAAATTAAATAATTAAAGTATCAATTTAAGCAAATTTCTCTTTATAATCTAATAAACGCATAAATAAATTAAAAGATGATAAACTTTAATTGAATAATTTGCATTTAATGATTAAAAAATTCTAATAATAAAACATTAGGCCTACATTAATGCATTCTTATAGACCTACTGTAATATATTTTATATTTTTATGTACCTAATTATGTTTAGTTAATTATTTTCATAATTAATTAATTAATTAATTAGTCATGATTTTTTTGCATTAAAAATCTCTGATAATCATAAAAGTTATCAAATCAAAGCAAATCATATAGGCCTATTATTAATGATCGATATATAAGTTTAATACAATGATTTGAATATTTCAAACTTCTTCTGATACAAATTTTAATACTTTTATGGTATGAAAAGCATCTTATATACTAGAAAAATGTTTAAAATAATATAAAATAATAAAAGAATTTCGATTAATTAAACAACGAAATATATTTGAATCCATTTAAAAATTGATAGCCGAACTACAACATCATGAATACTTTATACAAAAAATACAGAAAACACAGAAATACTTTATACAGAAAATTAATTCTTATTACGTCAATTATTATTTAAAATAAGATTAGATTATATATTTAAAAAAAGAAAAAAGATTTTATTCGTTTAGCGGAGAACAGGAAAATTTCTTTGAAGATAAGAATAATTCACATAAAACTTGGTATTCCAGAAGTTATTATTTGTTTAAATTGTTGAATTCTAAAGTATATACACCCAAGGGTGGACGAAAGCGATATTTATAATTAAGTGAAATTCCGCCATTTGCAATTCTAATGTAACATAATTAAGAAATTAAAATTTATGAACGGTTTTTTTTTTTTTTTATTAGTAATGCAGAACCTATTTTCCTTACAGAGTAGTTACTGGGATTTAGCCCGATAAAAGTGTTCTTCCCCACCAAACACGTCACGATAATCTTAGCAGGGTATGGTCACGACGCACGTGCAGCTGCGCGTGCCGTGTTTCAGAAATAACACCAGATGCAGAGAGTGAATTCGAGGAGGGACTGCAGGGCCGAGCTTATATTATTGAAGATGTTCTGCTAGGACCGCCTTGTTATCCTTGTCCCCAAATTAGGACAGATGTGTCCTCGCCCCGTGGCTCGGGAGCCACCCCCTAAATGCCCACGCATTTAGATAGCTGAATCCCTAATTTTCTATTAGAAGGGTACAACCCAAGAAAATACAAGGAACTTCTAGACACGATGTGGCCTGGAGATAGAGATTCGAGAGGGCGAACTGAATTTGAATGTCGTTTACCTCCCTAAATAAAAGGCAAGGCTGTATCAATCATGTTTAGCGATTAAGTAAGTGATTAATATAAATTTATACACGTGGTTTATACCACTGCCCACCTCGGGCAAACATAAAAATAAAAAAATTGCCCGATATTAATACTGATTTATGAACTTTGTAGGCAAACATTAGAGAAAAAAAAAGTTTTAATTTTAAACATGAACAGACTTAATTTATGATTGTTATATTGAAAACTGATAACTTGTAGCTAGGTTTAGCATACAATATAATGCGTTGGGAGAGTCATTAAAATTAAGAATAAATAATAACTTCATAATCATTCAGAAAGCATTCGTTGTTAACAGTATTCATATTCATTACTTTGAAAAGTAGTAAAAAAAAAAATTTGACCAAACGTGAATAAGCGGTTACGTTAGCAAACTGTAACGATGGCGATTAGAAATACAGTAACCCGAAAACAAATCATGTTTGCTTCTGATGGATTCAAAAACCGAATATAGAAAAGTTTGCGGAACCTTAATGATAAATGTTTCAGGAAGAAAAAAGGTTTTATAAACTACCTATCCTTGCAAAGAATGACCAATTTGTTAAATATTCAACAGCAAACATTATTTCTCAGGGAAACAATTGTAAGTAATGTCTGTGTGTAGTTAACTAAACAAATCTCGTTTTGGCTACCGGTTTGAAGCGGCTTGTTTCTATAAGAATGGAGACAATCTATCCCCGGGCATTACTTGTCGTCAAGAAAAGGCTTATAACAACTCATCCTTGACTGAACGAGAAACAATACATAATTAAGCAGTCTTTCCTTACTATTCCTCATCTTCGTTTGTAATTACACTTCTCCCTAGTTGCGGAATTATAATCGAATTAGAGATGCATCATTGACCTTTCTCATGCGTCTCGCAACGATTTAACATCCGAACTACTGGTGTGAACGGGGGAAAAAAAACACACTGTTTCTGTAATGAATTACGTCTCAATTACACTGCTCTAATATGGTAAAAAGTGTTTTCAAGTAGCTCTTCTTACACTGCTCGTTTTAATAAGATTTGCAAACTCAATATTATCGTAAAATATTCTAAACATATATTAAATACATCTACCGAGTCCTCGTATTTCTAAATAAGATACGCTTTAATAACGCGAGTTACTTAAACCGTACGCTGTTTTTCTCGCAATTTTAAAATTTGTAGCAGATGCGAAGGTATTAAGTGTAATCTGCAGCCATCTCGTAACTGTAAAGGGGAATAGAATGGGTGAAACAGGTTTTCTGGTAGCGTAATTGAGTGAAGGTAACAGCCTAAAACTCTAAATTAAAAGTTTGTCTCGGCTGCACCGAAGGAGATAGCATCGCTTTCGATGCCTGTAGTGCACGCCGATTCCCATGCCGGCCAAGAATGTTGACTTCTAACGAGTCAAGGGGTGGCAGTTGACGCCGGAGGAGCTGAACCAGAACTTTCCTAACCCTTAGCAAACATAATTAAATGACGGATGATATATATATACAAGAGCTGTAATATAGATTTTTCGATTTTTTTTATAATTTTAATTAGATATATAAGATCCATATCTTAATTTATTGCTATTCCTTTCATATTATTTTTCGTTTTACCTGGAGAATAACAATGAGTTCAAACGTCTTTTTTTTTCCTTCCTTCCTTTCGTTCCGTGACGTCACGGTAAACGCATCTACCTTTCTGAAATTCAATTATCTTATTAGTCCTCTAAACCTAGTTTCGACCTTAGAGTCCTCGTGCCACTTTAGATTAAAACCAATAGAGACATGAGAAAAATTACAATGCCTAAACAGTACCGGTGGCAATATGTTCATTGTGAAAAGATGAAAAATATAAAATCGGACGTTTGGCGCGGGAAATTTGTGTAAAGCGTTTCGGCTCGATGTACGTTGTTCGAATTAAAAAGACTCGATGGGAAACGTAATAATCGTTCGAGGAAAGAAGTTGGCGTTGAATGTTCTCAGGATAGATGAGAAAAAGATGCCGTGACCGTAGCCAATAAAGATGAGAACTAGCCAAGTATTTGACCTTTAACCTCCACTCATTATAAGGTCATCGTCCCGCAGTGTCAGTCACGAACTATGGCCCAGTCCTCCCCCGCATCTTTTACTTCCGGGTGACTTCCAGACTAGTCACGAGTAGAGGGCGGAATGGATGAGTCCTTGTCGTTCACCATGTCCGGGTTGCATCCCTACTTTACTCACATATCGCAGGTATGGGAAAACAAACATTGGGGAAATTCTAGGTTTCGATCGCAACCAAACGTGTTTTTCCAAAAAATGCCTTAGTGAATCGAGGTGGAATAGAAAGACTTTCACTTAGATGAACTGAGTTATGTGGGGCGAGGTTCTTTGGCCGGAAGGGGCGTTGTCATATGGGTGCGATCCTGACGGGGGGTAATAGG
>WUQG02024203.1:0-11294 GCA_011317285.2 Androctonus mauritanicus | reverse complement strand
TAAATAAGCAAAATTTTCGGTACTGGGCTGAAGGTAACCCTCGAGAACTTTACCAGTGACCACTACACAGCCTCATGTTACTGCTTGGTGAAGCATTGCTGAATTTGGTGTACGGGGTCCATACTTTTTTGAAGAAGATGGCTAGACAGTAACGATTAATTCCAATCGATACTGTCACATGTTAGAGACTTTCCTCCGGCCCAAGTTTATTCATTGAAGACTATGAAGGAGATGTCTGGTTCCAACAAGATGGAGCTACAACCCACATTTCTTGACATTCTCTAGAAATTCTGAGAGAATTGGTTTCCTGGGCGTCTCCTATCCATGCATGGTGACATTGCTTGGACTCCAAGGTCGCCAGATTTGATGCCTTGTGATTTTTTTTCCTTTGGGGATACTTAAAGGCACAAGTGTTCAAACATCACCCTAAGACGCTGGAAGCTCTTAAGGAGGTAATCACCCAGAAAGGTGCTAACATTCCGCCAGAAATGACATGAAGAGCTGTGGATAACTTCCGGAAAAAGCTTCATCAGTGTGTCAATAATGGAGATAGGCATTTAATGGATATAATTTTTAAAAGAAGCTAATGTAAAATGGCATAGTTACATAGTGTATGTTATTCATAAATAAAAATATTTTTTCTGTATCTTTGTTTGTTCGTTTGTTTGTAATAACCTATATCTATAGGGAAGGTTTTATGCCAGACCCTGTACAATAAATATATTAGCATATATTGGTAATATGAATATTCACAAGTGTCGGATTCGACACTACAATTTCAAGTGAAAACAGAAGTGAATTTGGTTTCAAAATCAATGATATGCATAATAAATTTTGCATATTTAATACTATCAGTGAAGAAAATAAGCAAAAAAAAAAAAAAAATCATTGAATTAAATAAATTATAGTAGATAATTGATCAATGTGAAATTGTTTCTTTGCAAAATGAAAAAATTGTATAGATTTATGCTATTCATAAAATCAAAAATTCTTTAAGTACGGATACTTGTATTCACATTTTTAGTTTATTCAAGACTTTTGCAATTACGAAATGATATATTAATATAACTGGCCTAATATTGAGTTTATTAAATTCAAAATAAACTGGTTTAAAATGCCTAAAGTCAAAAATTTTATTATTATTAATTATCGAAATACTGCATTGTATTTTATGCATTGTATTTCATTTTCTTCAAATTTATACCAGTTTATTTGATAAATTAATAAAAATCAATTGCTTTCAATCAAAAGAGAATAAATGATAATAAAGAAGAACAGATTATTATTAATCCATTATTATACATGCAAGAAAATGCCCTAGAAATAGAACTTAGATACATTATCTGATGTTAGATGATTTTTCAATTTAGCTCTTTTGTTTACAAATTATATTGAATTCTGATTAAATAAATCTAATATAATCTTTATTTCTTCAATATATAAATATATATGGAAAGCATGGGATAAGTGCAATAGTATTAGATTGGAAAATTTCAGAAATTTTGGAATTTCATTTTTATCAAAAATTTTTTGTAGAAGTTATAATTGAAAAGCCTTGGCTCTTATTGCAAAATCATAAATATAGGCAACTGTTAAATGTCATATTACAACGTGTTATATAATTTTAATTTATTACTCATATATATATTGTTCCAAAATTCACAATTTTATTTGTAACCTTCAATAGCACAAATATTTAAACTTTGAAACCACGACTCTTCCTTCTTCCACGAGCTCTCTCAAACTTCCTTCCTTTTGATCTGACATAGGGCCTATAAGAAAGTTATTTTATAAATGCTATTTTAGAATAGTATTCATCTACAGTTTAGTCAATTAAAGCATTTTTATAAAATGTGATTTTATACTAAAATTTTTATTATTAAATTAATAACTTACTTAGTGTGACTATGAGGAACACCAGGAGCTGGACCAAAATGTCTGCAAGCTTCTCGAGCTTTTCTTGGTCCTATAAATTAATTATATATCTAATCAAAAATAAAGCAATAAGTTATATTTTAACATTCATTGTAATTATTTGGTAATTTTTTAAACCACATATATTCTTATAATGATGATAAATGCTACATGGACCACAATACAGTGCAGTGGTCTAAAACATATGGGCCATAAGTTTTAGACCACTGCACTACTACACTGTTGCTGTACCAACTAAATAAAAAAAAATCAACCCTGACAATATATATTAATTATTCTTTAATGTTGTAACCTTTAGAAAGCTAATTCTAAATAAATTATCATGCTTAGTTTTATTAAAACTTTGTCAAATCAAAAGAGTAAATTAGCATAAAACTTGCAAAAAATTGCATCTATACTACTTTAAGTAGATTAATGGAATCAAATCAATGAGACTATTTCAAATTGCAGATTCCATTAATATTTTAGAATCTTTTTCATATGATTCAAATATTAACTTTTAAACTTGCCTTTATATGTGTGTGTATAAATTCATTTTTGAGTTAGCATTTTCAACTGACAAATTCCATACAAATTTCTTCTTACAAAGTGTATGACAACAATGTAAATACAAAACGATGTAACTCAGCAATTCTTGTAATGTAATTTTGGTAATGACTATTGTGATGACAGGTTCCCAACCTGCTAAGTGAAATAAAATTGATTTTTTATTTTTTTTTAACTTGTGATATGAATAATACTTCTATGGAAACTGAAACTAGTGTGTGTTTTTTCTTGAATTTTTACATCCTAACAGAAGATATTTCAATAAAAAACACACAAAAATCCAATAAAATGTCATACAAAAAAATTACTTAAAATCATTCAATAAAATTCCAATTTATCCAGTAAATCCATAGCTAAAATATATTTTTTTGGCTTGTACCTATAAATTTTATTCATTCATATACTTCTTATAGTTTTTACTAATTTGTTAGTTTTTTAAATAAAAATCAAATTGATAAATGAGTTTTCAGTAATAACATAAATTTAATAAGTTATTTTAAAATTATTAGATAATGAACAATTAACCAAATACAGTTATTATGATTTTCTCCAATTTCCTGCCTTATTAGTTGCATTTATAACAATATTAAAAAAAGTAATATATAATTTCCTAATATATATTTTAAAAAAATATTTATGTAGAACACATTTCCACAATTAATATTGGAATTTTTGAATGGAGGATATATCTCAAAAAATTGACACTTTTTTAATCTCTGAGTATCAAATTTTACATTCAAATTATATTATGAAATTTAAAAGTTGCATATGTTAATCAAATATATAAATTTATATTGTGGAACTACAGTTCCACTTTGACACAGGTAATGAAATAAATCATCAGATTACAATAAGGATAAATATCTACATGTTTATCAGTGTGGTGCATAAATCATCATTTAATTTATTTCAAAACCTGCTACAAGAATTATGAACTATAAATGCATTATCCTACAAGTTAAACTTTTAAATGATTATCTCAAAATAATTGAAATCCAAATACTCTTGAGAGGATTTTAATAGAATATATTAATCTTTGTTATACTCTAATATCTATATTATTTAACATGCCTAATACAAAGAAAAAATTGAAATATTCAGAAACTCATCATACAATTTTGGTCATTTAGTTCCATAAGATATTACTAGCATATTAAACTTAAATTCTTATTATATTTTATACTTAATAGTATTTTAACTCTATATTCTCTAATTTCAGGATCCAACACCAAAATTTAAACAAAAATTTAAAAAATTACATGTGGGTTTTGTCATGAACCAGAAATTGCACCAGCAAATGTCCAACCTTGGCATGATGCAAATTATCAATATACTATTCTACAAGAATTTATGATTCTAATAGCCACACTGCCTTTTATTATTAGACTTAGTGATATTGCCAAATACATTTTCTATCTTTCAGTTGGCATACAATTATTGAAGTGCAATATAAAAATGTTTTTAATTTTATATATTTTAGACTGTAAATTGTTTTTTAATTTACCTTGAATCAATACAGTTCCTTTTCCTTTTGGTGAAAGCAAAGCTAATTGATCGAACGTTATGATTTCACCTCCAGCTTTCAAAATTCTTCCCCGAGCCCTCTCAGTGACTCTTAAAGCACAAATCTGTAACAAAAAAATTCAAATATCAATAAAAAATTCTGGAAAGAATTAATTCTTTAATTTCTAAACTTATCCACTTTTGGAATAATTAAAGATATACTCTAATGCAAACTACTAGAGGAATATCCATAAACCAAATATTTGAAGCCAAATTAACACCTAGCATAATTTAGAATTAGACTATTAAATTATAATCTAATTTTATTTTTTTAACTTGTGATATGAATAATACTTCTATGGAAACTCAAACCGACATTTTTCTTGAAGTTTTACATCCTAACAGAAGATATTTCAATAAATATTTAGCATAAAATAATCATTTACTAAAGTGCCAGCTTAGCCTAAATTTAAAATTATAAAAAAATTAATTTAATAATTTTTTATAATTATTAAAATTAAATTACACTAAAATTAATTTTTTAAAAAATTAATTTTAGTTTAATTTTAAATTATTACACTAGGGATTATTTCGGCTTTGGATATTTGATATATAATCAAAGATAGAAGCATATCTCATTAATACAGCAGTTACATTCCAGACTACTGCTAAAGTAAATCACAGCCTTTTTTTCATTTACTAATACACATAAAAACCTAAAAACATGTTTACATTTTTCATACATTAAATGCACAATAGAGCTAGGCCTAAAAATAGACAATTCTACAAAGGAGTGCAGAGTTGGATGGCAAACAATCCGACTCAGACCTTGGGCAGTTTAAAAATCCAACTCTGACTCCCAACTCTGTAACACTGATTCTATGATCTACACCAGGGCACCACCATACTAGTTGTGACAACATCTTGCCACCATTACAATGTGGATGCTAAGTATAAACAAATGCACGCGGTAATCTAATCATTGTTGAAACAGAGACAATTGAAATAGGTGATATAAAAATCTAATTGTTATACTAAAACTATTCTCATAATCGACAATAAAATTAATTTTCCTTGTTAAAAAAATAGGAAAATCATGAAATATCTAAAGAAAAATCTACATTGTGGTAGATAGATAATTTTTTAGTCGGGCCTAAGATCACACATGAAAAGTTAATTTTTTTTTTTAAATTTAGATTGAATCTAAAATAAAAATTTCTCTGCAAATATTTTGTACAATCAATTAGCTAACTGCAAAATATCGATAGTGTTATCAGAACTGCTTTATCATAACTATGATAGTAAACTTTTAAGTCAAGCACTATACAGCAGATGTAAAATCAAACTCTATTTTATTGCTAACGTTTTTGATGCGTGTCACATCATCCTCAGGCAAATACACAAAAGATTCAAACATAAAAAGAATATTATATTCAAAAAATAATGTTAAGTTGTTATGGTAACAAGGACAAATTCTAAAAACAAAACTAAACAAAACAAAACAGTCAAATAAATGCAGTGAATTTAACTTATAATACAATGCATACTAAACCCTTATAGTCCGTTAAGGGGTAGTTTTAGATACATCGTATAGCAATCCTTTTCTGATCACACTTATAGACTCTTACAGACATTTAAAGCAGCATCTTCCCATTCAGGAGATGGTTTTATTTAGGAGGTATCTCCAAGGGGTTGATAGTTCTTGTGCTGGGTGATTATTAAGGAGCTTCTCTTTTTTCCCACTGGTGTATAATTGTAATATTGTAATATTTCTGTGGATTCTTGCAGAAGCCATGGAAATATACACCAGTGGGAAAAAAGAGAAGATCCTTAATAATCACCCAGCACAAGAACTACCACCTCCTTGGAGATATCTCCTGAATAAAACAATCTCCTGAATGGAAGATGCTGCTTTAAACGTCTGTAAGAGTCTATAAGTGTGATCAGAAAAGGATTGCTATACAATGTATCTAAAACTACCCTTTAATGGACTATAAGGGTTCAATATGCATTGTATTATAGGTTAAATTCATTTGCATTTATTTGACTGTTGTTTTTAGAGTTTGTCCTGGTTAGCATAACTACCTAATGTTATCTTTAGAATGTAATATTCTTTTTATGTTTGAATCTTTTGTGTATTTGCCTGAGAATGATGTGGCATGCATTGAAAACATTAGCAATAAAATAAGAGTTTGATTTTACATCTGCTGTATAGTGCTTGACTTAAAAGTTTACTGCAAAATATCGTTATTAGAAAATGAATGTATACTAGGAGCAGTTTATTTGGATCCATGTTACCAAATTTTACTTACTTTTTCACAAAAAATGAAAAATTAAATGATTTAAAAAATATTTAGAACAAATTAATGAGTTTTTATAAAAGAAATCAATCACAAATAAATACAGATAATCATCTACTAAAATTGAAATGAGACTGTAGATTATTTAGATTTTTTCAAGTAAAAAGTTAGCTATACAGATACAGAGATCCCTTATTTCTACAGATGTGAACACTGAATTTATATTTAATAGCTCTGACAATGTAAAAAGATTAGAAAGAAAAAATACATTTTAGAATTTTGGGAAGAAAATAAAAATATTATTCACATTTATATAAAATTGCAATGATGGTTTTAAGAGCTCTAGCAACACAAGTTAATGTTGAAAGACCATTCTCAGGTTTAAAACTTATTCTTTGAGAAAATAGTAGTAATTTGAATGAAAATATATTAGAAGATATTTTAATAATTAGGAGCAATTTCCACTTGTGTTAATTATAAATAAAAATATCATGTATGAAAAATTTTATTTATCGAGTTGTTAAAAATGTTTTGTTTATCAATTACATAAAAATTATGAAATTATAATAAATTATTTTTCTAACTTCATATTTTATTCTTATATTTTTGTAAATATTAAAATTCATTTAGGTTTACAAAATTGTAAAACATACAATGATCAATGTGATATCATTTTATGTATATGTTTATTATAAAAAGAAAATAAAATGTTTTGAATTATTGTATAAACTTTATTTTTAACTGAAATGAAAATGTATAAAAAAAATTAAAAAACTGATCACTTTGAACTAAACTGAAAAAAAATTTAACATAAGAAGTGGGTATGTTCAAAAAAACTTCAGACAAAAAATTAAATATTAAAGAAAATAATAATAATAATAATAATATATTTCAACAAACAGCTATATATCACACTATCCTATAAGATGCAAACAGCAAATTTAAAAAATATATTAAATATAAAGAAAAAAATCTTCTTGGGAAAAAAATCTTCAAACTAGAAAGTGTAGTTGGTATCTGAGAGACTCCACTGAATTTTTTTCTCTGAAACCATAAATGCAATTGCAAAATATGCTTATTGCAATTGAATCAAAACTGAAAATCCAGAAGGTAGAGAATTTTTGCATGACCTTGAAACTTTTTACATAGCATAATAGGTAGTATGGCATTCCTCAGACTCCAAATATACTGTGCCAAGTTAAACAATTACAATGAAAGGAAAATATTTTACTGATAGCACAGCACAGGTTGAGTATGGTATGCTTTAAAACTATTATTTTATTAATGTTAAATTGTAATAATTTTCTGATTGTAACATGTATTTAAACAAATAGTTAAAATCTTTGTAGGCCAGATGCAGCCTGCCAGTTTGAGACGCTGGCATAGACAATGGTGGAGGAGATAATACAATATTTGTTCAGTCCATGATTTTAATGTTGAAATTGTTGGTTTAGTTTAAATCACCAGTGTCTAAAAAAACACTAGATACTGTGGTTTTTTTTGTTCCTCTGTTTAGTTTTCTTTAAGGTGATTTAGAGCCTGTTTTCTGTTTGGATGTATCTGAGCTTCTTCCATCAATTATTGAGGATGGGGGATGTTTGGCCATTGGAGAACTGAAGAATCTTCTCAACCCACTGCAAAAAGGAGTAATTGAGTGAATAGAAGAAATCCATTTGTGTTTCAATATTGGCTGAGGATTCGTCCCGTGCTACTGCTGCAAAGATTTGATTTGTGGAAACTGGAACCCTCACTGTGCTTCTATATAAGAAATGTTGGAGTAGACCAGAGTGATTGAATTTGTTGTTGTTCTTTTCAGAAGGCAAGATGGTTCTGGAACTCTGGAGAATGCTAGGTGGTTACCTTTCAAGTTGATACATTGTGTGGATGTGGTGTACTTATCCCTTCCATGATCTTTTTTCCAACAGGTTTTAGAGTTATGACCATATTGTTGACAAGTGTAAGAGCATAAAGGATTGGGCATCTGATGTATCTTGCATAACTGAGATGTAACTATCAATCACAATCTTATTGTCAAGCCAACAACTCTATTACAATGTCCACATCTCTGCTATATTTTTCCTGTTAAGAAACAAACTTGATTTAAATTTCTCAGAAAGTTGATAACAATTGTTCTCATAGGAATCTGCTTTCCTTCCTGACAAATAAGGATCCATTTGACAGCAGTGGCACCTTGTGGAGAAAGGTTTTCCAATAACTGAGAGTCACTATGTAAGAGATTGTCCAATGATTTTACATTATGAGCATTCCATGAGTACCAAGAGCATGATATAGGGTGACTATCATTAGGGTAGCAGCTAGATAAGTGATCTTTTGTAGTAGTTTTGAAGCTTTTTTGATTGGGTAGTTAATTGCAAGTCTCCAGACTTCAATTTATGGATCGAGGAAATTTCACTTGTGACAATGGCATAATGCTTTCTCCATGAGAAAGAGAAATAATTTCCCTCACTGATATTTCTGAAGTAAAATGAATGGTAAGATAGATTGTTACAGTTTTGAATGCTTCTTTCTCTAGGAGCAAGTTTGTGAAAATGTCATTAGTGCAGTTCTTTTATCAAGAGAGTTTAATGCAATTTTTAAAATTTACAATTTATAATGATATTGATTCATGCAGAACAATGAGATGGATGGGAAATATATTGTTGATGTAGGCAGAGCTACCCTCCCTACAAAAGATTCCGGAGATTGTCATTAGTTGACCAAGTCAGTGACAGGTGCCACTTACTGCTTCTATCCATCATAATTCCCTTGGAATAACTGCTTACATCACAAGATGGAGCACTCTTTAGTTGCCACATGACATACTGGTGAAATAGTGGATGAATTCTGCCCTCACATACAAAGTTATTCATTGGTGTCTTTAGCTTCTTGTGTGCTGGTGATTTTTTCTAGTTAAGTCTTATTAATATTTAAAAAAAAAAATGTGAATTGCAAGTTCTCAATTAATTTTCATCAAAATTTTTTGAAAATTTCACAATATATTATGTTTTTTATTGTGATTCTAATAATGTAACAAATTCTTTTGAATTTTATTTCTTTCACTATTTTTCATTCATTTTATGAGATCATAAAAAAACAATTTTTTAATTTGAAATCTTAGCCATCCAACAGAATGTTTATTATTTTCTGATAGCTGCAAATCTTGTGAATAAAATAAGATACAAATAAAGAAAATCTGATATTTTAAAAAATTATCAATAAAAAAATTATGTAAATTTTAACTAATTAAGTTAGTTAAGTAATTAGTCAAAAAGTGATAAAAATTTATTAAAATATTGTCAATTTTTAATAAAATATATTTATTGATATGTTTTCTCTTCATTTCAATAATTTTTACTTTAATTTTTTTATAAATTTTTGAATTTATAACCAAAAACATGACATATATGAAAATTGTCCATAATTATACATAAGCAGCTATAATATTTTCTACTTTACTCTAATTGGCCATGAGATATTATGTTGATACACTATATCCAATACCACATGCAGCACAGTAAAAAAAAAGCTTGGCTGTAATTTCCCACAAAACAACTGTCCATCATAAAACAATAAAAGTGCCATGCCCCTTTTTTATTGCCTGGGGTTGTTTACATTAGGATTTTCTCATATTTTACTAAATTATCTGTAAAAGTAAAGTAAATGACCAAATAGATAAAAATATTCTATATTTTAACAGAATTAACCAAAATTTTTGTAATATCAGCAAATTTTTTTCAATTTTACAAATTTTACAGTTCATCATAGTAAAATTCCATGTTTTAATTAAAATTTCAAAAATAAATTTATCTCACCCTAAAATCAAACTAAGATTAGTAAAATATAATAGGATAGAAATCAGAATCGATAACATTTGATCAAAATTGTCCAAATTTGTGAACACAATCTATTCACATTTTCTATCTTTAGAACAGAATCTAAAAAGAAATTTTGGCCATCAGAAAATTTAGGGCCCATCATCAGAGGCCCATATTTTCTCCCAATAAATGCAAAAAACCATTCTGCAATACTTCCACTGTATAATAGAGGATGGAATTTTATTTAAATTGTTTTTATTGCTTTATTTTTTTGTGCTTTTTGTTCTGCCATCTTGATGATTATCTTGTCAAAGGCACTCAATGGGTTAATAAAAGTCAGATATGTTAAAAACAACTCTGACTTGGAATTGTGAATATGAAAGTTACTGTTTTGAAAAGATTAATTAAAATACTTGTTTTTTTATGATTAATTCTGTTACAGCAGATGAATTTTTTAAATTATCTAATATTATTTTAGTGGAAAAGAGAAATATTAATAAATAGGTTAGGACTGGTTTCAACAGGTTATGCAATAAATTACTTAATCTATTGAATGTGTTTATGATTAATTTTATTTAAATTCATAACACTAATAAATTTTCATTTCCAATCAGATAATTAAATGAAAAAATAAAAAAATGCTAGATTTAAGATTAATATGATTAAGAAAATAATATAAAAATAGCATACTTTCAGTTTCGGGATTTCAAATATACGAAGATCATCAGTTATTGTACCAACTACCACAGCTATTTTATTTTCTCGTCCTGGTTTTTTCATCATACGAACCTAAGAATGAAGAATATATAATTAAAACCTAATTCCTTCATGCAAGAATAATAATTAATAATATTTTAATAATACAGTAGAAAGCCTTTAATTTATTACTGTTAAAGTATAGAAAGAGAATCAACACAAAAATAGATATGAAATTTTTTTCTAATTTTGTGTTGATTGATTCATTATTATATTACAAAATACTGCTTCCTTAAGTTGAGCAGTATTTTGCAATATAGTAATGCATCAATTATCATATATAACAATGCGATGATTGATGCATTGTACTACAGTATATCTTCTGGCATGTAGATAGGCTAAACACACAGTGTATATCTAATTCTCACAAGGGAACATCACACCCAATGTGTCTGGGATTTTGCCGATATTTTGTCATCTGAAAGAGCATAAAGAGTAG
>WUQG02024192.1:0-11294 GCA_011317285.2 Androctonus mauritanicus | reverse complement strand
TAAATCAAGCACACGGTTCCCGTGTCGTAACTTATCGTCAGGGCAACTTAAAATAACACCACAATTGTGCACTATATCACACCAATGGTTATTAGTCAGACATAATTTTCTAGCCCGCCACCGGATTATGAACACCATAATTTCTTCTTGATCGCATTCATAACTCACTGGAGGTGCCATATATCAATAAAACAGAAAAAGGAGGGGGAAATTTTATTATGCAGTGCACACATCATCATTCCCGACTAAAGATGAAAGCCAATTAAATTTCTCCCTTCAGAGACTATCTCATAAAACTTCACATTTAAAATACGACTAATTCTATTTTCTCTCTCAGTGCATGCAGATAACGTGCGGTGGTAATTTGCTGTCTATGTTTCCTTGAAAACTCTCTAATGTTGTTAACTAGTCTAACCTGCTCCACAGCAGCCTCGTGATTTGATTTAATTTAATTCAATTCAGTTCAATTCAATTCTTCCTCCATCCCCCCCTCCATAATGTGAGGATAAAAATAGCGGCTGCATCGCTTCTGCTCTCCACTCGGTGATCAACCAACCTGCAAGCTGATAATACAGCCTTTGGTCGTACAAGTTTGTGTGACAGAATTCATCTGTGAAAGATTTTCAACAGAGACTTGTTTGAGCATCAACTATTAAGTCAGAATGACATAAGTCAGTAACAGTGCACCACAGCAAGGCTTGATGAAGTAAGTTGTTTTGTTCATTAATTTACTTTTGCAATGTCAACAATTAACACATGATACATGACAATGATAATTAATGTTTTAATATCAATAACTTAATAAAATAAGTTTGATCATAACTTTTTTCAATTTATTTTACTTCTATATTTAATTATAAAAGATAATTGAGAGAAATATTAAATATGAAAAGGTTTTTAAATGCATTTTTTAAAATTTTAAACAATATTTTAAAAATTAAATAAAAAAATATTTCTTAAAATTAATATTTACTTTCTGTTTTAAAAAAGTTACATAACTTATATTTTAAAAATTCAAATTATTTAATCATTTAGAGAATTTTAAACTATTATAATATTTTAAAATAACCAACTCTATAAAATCTTTTATTAAAAAAAACCTGAAAATCAATTAATTAATAGTAATTTATTTTCATAAAACCTTCTTTTAGTAAAAGAATTTCAAGTTTTCAGGTGTTCTTATTGTTCTTGATATAAAGAACAAACATTACTGTTATTCAGACCATTAACAGTTATCTTTTCCCTTAGAGAAACATATAAGATATTCATGGACAAGTTACACCTCTAAGCTATTAATCACAACTGCTTCAGCAATTGCCATCAACTTTGACAGCCATCTCATTAACCTTCCATTTACAAATGATAAAAATATATTGAAGACACACCTAAGTTCCAGCCATTTGATGTTCAGTGTGTTTTGCATTGCAAGCTTTAACTCATTATCATATTATTCTCTGAATAGATCTCAGATTTAAAAACCTTAAAATTACATGGTTGATCAAGAACATCTCCATTAAATAATATGCAATTTTGTGCAATGTATCCCAAATGGATAATCTAATGAGAAAAAATTAAAGCATCATATATCTAAGTGTATATATATTTAACAAAGAATGAAATATAAATTTAAAATACGTAACACTTACAATGTGAAATTGTAGATGTGGTGCTTGAGGCAGATTGATGTACTGTTGGAACTGATTTTTCCTCTTCAGTTTCTGATGATGAAAATATGCTTGTTCCTATATATATAGAAAATGTTTTTGATAAAAAAAAAATATATTCTGAAAGTTTTTAAAAGGAAAGTAAGCATCCTTCTCACTTAGAAGACAAACGTCATTATCTTTTTTTTTTATAGTCATATTTCTTCAAACAATTTTTAAAAATTTAAACAAATTCATGAAATTTTACTTTATAAATGGTTTATTAATCAATTTATAGTGTGTCAGCATTGTATATCAAAAGTCAAATAATATTGAGAAGTTCTGTTCAACAAATATGGAACTGTATTTAGAGAAGATATATGAGAAATTGGACTGATAATGAATGATCCTATATTAAATTATAATAAAGAAATTAGTGGAAGGTTCCTGTAAAGATGGATTATTTGACAACTTATGGATAAAACAGCTTAGATAAACTTTAATGAGAAATGACAGAAAATAAAGTTATATAAATTAAGCATTCACTCATTCCTTTTCTTTATTTATTTATAACGATATGGAACAAATTTATTCATAAGGTTATATCACAATACTTTTTATATTTATAAGTAAATTAAATCATATAACATAGCAAATAAACTGTTTCGTCATAAATTTTATCATAAACTTACCTTGTAAAATATTCAATATTCTTTTTTGTGACATCAATTGAAGATGATGCAGACATAAATGTTTTAATTCAGATACAGAATAATTCTATAATTTAGAAATTAAAGTTTAATTTTTTACATGTGTTCTATATAAGAGTAACATCTTAATTATTATGTATATTAAGCAACATAAATTTATAGTGAAAAAATTATAAAATATTTCAAAATATTTTTAACTCATCACTGATAACTTATTTATCATTTGATAACCATTCTTATTATTTTCAAGTTTTTAAATTTATTAATAAACTAAAATTATTGTGTTATCTTTAAACAAATCTTAAATAAATTATTAATGTTTATGCTTAAAAAATAATTTCATTAATACAGAATTAAATATTTAAATCATCTAATTTATTTGAAATTCAAAAATATTCATTTGGAAATTTATTATTATTTCATATCAGTTTTTTCTAATAAATCATGCACATCATTTATAATTCTAAATTTAGAGAATTTTTTAATTAAAAATGACTATTTCTTATTACTTGATATTTTTTTTTATAATTGTTAAAAATTCTTAAAAAATTACCAACAAGTAATATTTTTTTAATTAACAAATAAATCAAAACTTAATTTTTAAGCAATTAATTTAGAAAGATTTATTTAGATTACACAATTAATTAGCAATGCATAAATTAACTTCTTATTCTATTTTCATGAAAAATTTTCTACATAAATATTATATGTTTTAAAAGTATTAATATTAAATAATATTAATTAATTTATACAAAACAATTTAATTACTTATTCAATTAGAAGGATGTAATAAATTATTAATTTAAAAAAATTAAATTAAAATGCTTTACCTTTTATTTTGACTATTATCCTAAAAAGTTAGAAATCTCATTATATGAATTTTTTAATTCTTTTCAGTTACATCTTTCATTTTTGCCTTTAATCATATTATTGAACAGTATATAAAATATGAGGTCAACTGAACTTCTTTTATAAAAAATAATTAATTTTATGTATATAATAAATGATGATTAAAGGGATTAAATCATTGCTATATCAAACTTTTCAGAATGACGTAAAAATTTCAATGAACCAAAAATATAAGTAAAGACAAAATTAGAACTTAATATATTTTGTAATAGTAGTAACAATAGCTCTACAACAGTTGTAGAGCTATTGTTACTACTACCTTTAATGTTTTAAAAAACAACAGAGTATAAATCTTCCAATAATTGTACAATATTTGTAATAGAAATCTAATCAAGTCACAAATAGTACCTCAACTATTTATTTAAAAAATAGTATCCTGGTATATAATTTTTTTTTAACTATTACTATATTATTTATTTGAAAGTTTTAAAATGAATTTTCTAATTTCTTTCATAACTTTTAAATCTTCTATATTGAGGGAAAATAACATATTAAAGCTTATAACAGAATAAGTATAAATAATATTATTTTGAATATATTTTTTACTCTTGTTTAAACAATATAATAGTAATAATAATATTTAAATTATTTATAAAAAATTATTAAATATGCAAAATTTAAAAAATAAAGCTTACCTTTAAACATGCTGGTAAAAGTGCTTTTAAATCATTACTTTTTATAACACTAAATAACTGATTTACCAATTCTTCTTTATTATTAATATAATGACCAATTGAATATAGTTCTTTATTTAGATCCATTTCATCATCATCTTTGTCACATTTCTGAAAATTAATTTCATAAACAACTTATAATATCATATACATATTTTAACTGCAAAGTTCTAAGTATCAAGAGAGATAAAATCACTTTTAATCAATTTTGAAACAGCATTGTTCATCTGACAGAGAATGTATGACCTGCAAATTGAATACAGATGGGAGCCAATAATTAATTCAACATAAAGCTCATTACTACAATATCTCTATTGATATCTACTGTCTGTTTTCATTTTGAGAATCAAATCAAATATAACAATGTATTTAAATATTTTGCATGAATTTCTTATCAGAAAAATATTATTTTATTGTTGTTTTATATTATATTTTTTTATTTTATCTTATATAGTATTGTAAAAACTGTTAAGTCTTATATATATATAAAAATTTTAAATAATTAGAAAATTAAATACTTTATTTAATATATTCAGTAATGATTTCAGTATAGAATATTTCTTAAATTAGTTTGTTTCCAAACAATCATATAAATCTAAGAAATGCAACAGATGTCTTTATTTAAACATCAAATAATTTTTTAAAATTTGTCATAATACCAATAGCATTTTTGTAGAAGACAATAAAATGATGTGACAGTATTATGAAAAGCAGGAAAGATGTCTTATCGGAAAGCATCTTTTAAATCTCATGGGAAAGGGGGAGAAAATATAAAGATGGGGGGTCTATTCTACATCTACGAGATAACTTTCTCCAACATCTACAACTAACAAGATTTCTGAAGACAGCTTAAATTAAATTACATTCTTTCTAGAACACTATTGACTCCAAAGTGGATCAAGTATTATTTGTGGCTTCATTGAATCCAAATACAATTAGGGTTAAAAATATTCACTTCTAGTATAATCTTAAGAAGTCATCTTGAACAAGTAAATTATTTCAAAGTTAATTAGGTAATGGTGCCAATGAAAAAACTGAAGAGAATAAGATTTCAAAAACAGTTTATGTGGAAAGGAAATATACTAAAAGAAAATTTCATGTTAATAATAAACAGATGTTTAAACACAATAAAATTTTATAATTTTAATTACATATACACATAAAATAATATATTTATATAGTTAATTGTTGTTTAAATAAATGTTTTTTTTGCATTAAGTTTAAAATCCTTTTCATTCTTAATACACTATTACTTTATCATTTTAATATATGATATCTCTATGTTAAACAGAGTTTAGAAATCATTAATTTGATTAATTGTTTAAAGACAGTGCAATGAATGATTTTGTATTATTGCAAATGTGATGTCATTGTGAAATCAATTATAATTATAATTAAATGCAATATTACATCAATATCACATATAAACTTTCTCTACATCATAAAACATTAATTATAAGTTAATTAAAATAAATGAAAAGTTTTATAGTCGGAATAAAGAATTTTTTTTATTTGAATATATTGCCAAGAATTTAATAAATTTACAAAGGGAACCAATTCCCAACAAAAGATCTTTTATATAAATTTGAATAGTACTGATATTTAACAAAGTATTCTTACCATATGTTCATCTACAGCATTTGATTTCTGAGAATGTTTTGCATTTTCTTTATCTTTAGAACCTTTCTTCTCTTTGCTAGGCATTTTAGTTACACCAGTGGATACTTTGAATTCTTTCATTACCTAAAAACAAATATTTTAAAAACTTTCCTTTTTAAAAATCAAATTATTAGCATGAACTCTCATGATTCCATTCATAGAGAAATAGATTATAGCAAAAGAACGTTTTTAATCAGCATATATTGAATTATCACTTTTTCATGATCTGATCAAATTATAAAGCCTTTAATTCCAAAAATGCATTGTACCAAATTATTAATTTTTTTATTTGATAATATAAGAAAAAACGATAAAAGCTCATAAAATGAAAGTAGTAAATTTGATGATAAAATATATAGCACAAGGGAAAGATAACAAATCTAAACTAAGGGTTATATTTGAGAGATTTTTAATAAGACTAGTCTACTGCAAAGTTGAACTGCATTGCATATCACTTCATCACTTACTCTTCTTCACGCTATCTGGAACAAGTTTTATGACCCATTACAAGAATCTTGCATTAAAGTAGAAACCTCCATTACTGTGATTGAATAATAAGTTATATTTAATTAATCACATTGAAAAGAAAAGTTATCACATCCTACAGAACATGCAACTCTCCTAATGACACTATCAAAGCACTGACAGTTGTTTCATTTCTATTATATAATACAATTCAAATCATTATTGTAAAATTACATCATTTGCAAAAAATTTTTTAATTTTCTGTATTTTTTTTGTATAAATAATTATTAAAAATTTTCAATTATTAATTTATAAGATTTTAACTTGAAAATAGAATAGTGAATTATTATGAACAAATAAGAAAAATACAACATTCAGTAGAAAAATAGTTTATGCAGTACATTGGTTTCAGTAGAGAATAGGTTTATAATTTAAATTTATAAAGACAGTTTGATTATTATTTTAATAAGAAAATGATATTAAATAGTTCAGTTTTATGAGAATAAATTAAAAAATTACAGATAATTTGGTTGTTTAAAATATTTATCTAGAAATATTGATCATTTATTCATAATATTTAATATATTTTATATTTTTATATAAGATATATTAAAATGCCAACTGAAAATCTCGATTTAAATACTTTTCAAAAATCCACTAACATTTAAACAATTTTCAATAATATTAATTTCATTAAAGCCAAAACAGTTTCCAATTTTAAAATTAACATCTAATTTTTTTCTTCTTAAATAAACTGAATTTTTTTATTATTTATCTTAAACAAATAATTATGTTTAATGTAAAGCATTTATTGTTTACTAATTTTATATAATCTAAATTGAAATTTTATTTGGAATTCATCTTTAATTTTTGTTTTACTCAAATATGACATATTCTTGATTTAAATTGTTATTCAGTAAACACAATCTACAATAGCTTTTTACTTAAGTATGATATATTTAAACTACAATTAATAAATTAAGAAGTTTGTTTTCAAGTAAGAACTTCGAACTCTACTTCATATATAATTGAAATATTGTAATGTTTACACTTCACTTGAATTGCAAAATATATTAAATGTTTTCAACTTATCAAGATTTATAACCAATTGGATATCATAAAATTCATTTATATTTTCTTAAAACTTGTGTCCATTTATTTATAAATTTTGATTAAAAATTTATAAAAAAAAGGTTTTTTTTTTTTTTAATCTGAATTATCATAACTCTTCATGAAAATATTAATATGTCATTTCCAACTTTTAACTAAACAAGATTATTAAGCAGTATATTATATACATAAAAATATGTTTTCATTTCTTTCAGGAAAAAGATTTGTCAACAATTAATATGTAAGTACTAAAATATCTAATATAATTAGTTATATTTTTAAATATATTCATAAATTTTTTAGCTCTGTTTTTTATCGTGAAATTTATAATATCGAATTACAAGCAAAACAGAATAAATGTTCAGGCAATTTTAATAATTTTGTCTATTTTACATAATAATATTTATACAGAATATTATAAATAAATAAAAAAATTAAATTCATTTAAAATATTTACCTATTATATATATACAGTATAATAACAATTAATACAAATTTATTTTTTTTTTAAATATTTATTTTGCTATAATTATTAAAAAATAATCATTTTTAAAATGATATTTATTAAATTATTATATAAAACGACTTCATAAATTAATGTCAAATGAGTTAATTTAAATCAAATATTTTTAATATCTTCCTGAGACTTGACTATTGAGCTAACTTTATGAATATAATGAAAGTTTTGAATGTATTATTTTATTCTTAATAATTAACAATAACTTTTATAGAATTTTATTTTTCCAAATAATACTAAAATATGTCTAACTAAATGAATTATGATCTCAAGAAGATATACAAAGTACTACATACTATAGTTTTATAAAATAAAAATTTATTAATTGTATGATGTTTTATATCTCGTTTGCATTAGTATAGTTTTCATTTAAACAATTAGAATATTCTGCTAAATATGTAATACTGTTGTCTATTAAACTTTGCATATGATTTATCTTTCATTATTTTTTAATATTTAATTAATATTTTAGTCATGGTTGAAAATTATGCTAAAATATCTATTATTTTACAAAAACTTAGCAATTTTTAATAAAAAAAAAAAAAAAGTATTAAAATTTATATGAAATCTTTTAAATTATTTATTGAGGTTGTTAAAATTAGTTCAATAATATACCGTAATAAAAATGAAGTTTATATAAACAGAATTACAGTCTTTTAAATCAAGTATTAAAAAAAAATATAACAAAATCTTTAAATTTTGTAAATAATAATTATATATATATTATTCTTATTAAATTATAATAATTTAATAAATAAAATTAAAGTAAAATAAAAAAAATTAATAAATAATATAAAACTGACAAGAAATTTCATTAATAGATGGATATTATTATTTGTATAATACAGTATTAATTTAAAGAATTTTTCGAACTTTTTACTAAAAATTATATATATAGACAATCTTTTATTTAATTGTTTAATATATAATTTTCAGTTATAATCATACAATAAGTATAAGATAAAAATGTTAAATGCAGTAGTTACATAAATTTAAAATCAATTATTAAAAAATAATTAATTGAAAATTAAAAAAAGAATTGTTATTTAAAGAAAATAAAGAAAAATTACATATTGTCAAAGTAACAAATAACATTACTATTATTAATAATAGTAAAAATTATTTTTGCAGTCTATTGTTTACATACAAAATATTAATCATTACTCCATCAGAGCATAAAGCAACAGGTAAAAAGAGCTAGACACAATTCTGAAATATTGATTAAAAAATTAATACTAAATAAAAAATACAGATAAAATTAAATCACAACTTCTCTCATTTTTAAAACTTCTAAAATTACTTTTATATTTTAATGAACTCGCTAACACTAAATTAAATAAAAACTGCTGGCTAAATATGAAGAGAAATCTATCATAAATAAAAATTAACGAAGATACAATAACCCATTAAATGCTTAAATTTTTTTCTTTATCATTTCGCAGCATTTTTTTTTTTTTTGTTAATAAAGACTCAAATTTTATTAATGATCTTTCTGTTATAAAATTTGTTGGATGCTGTAATGTAATTTATTTTAAAACATGATATGATTGATAAGGTTAACAATTCTTTATAAATTTTGACCAAAAAAAACTATATTTTTAAACAATTAATTCAGTTTTTTTAAAAAAAAAATGTACTGTGTACAGAATTTAAGTCATCCAGACAAAGACTGAAAGCTATTTACAAATGATCCCTGTTATACCAACTCTTGGATGCAAAAAAATCATCACAAGAAAATAATGAAAAAAATAAAATCATCTTTATGAAGTAAAAATTACTGATATAAACATATATATTTTTAAGATCTGTATAAGTTCCTATTTTATTTTTCCTTTTCTTTTCATCTAAAACAACACAGTGGCTGAAAACACATAAATCATCTTTCCTATAAAAATGTTGAATACATAAATCCACAAACATCTACACACATACATCAGTATCAGTGCTGGTTGTCGAAACAATGCTATGACAAAAGAAGAACTCCTTACCTTTTCTCAGATTTTCTCCATTTTAATTGTAAATATCATAATCTTGATGAGAAAAATAAAGCAGAACTTTAGCCCTAATCACAACTCAAACCCCATCAAGACATAGACCTGGTAACTATGCCCTCTAGTGGCACGAAATTTAAACGTGTTCATCGCCATCTTTGGCATCTTGTTATTTTTTTTTATTTTTTTCTCCCCTCCTTATTCTGGTACGAATAAGAAAAGTTTAAATTAGACACTAATTAATTGTTAGCGAGTTTAAAAAATGGTGGTTAAGTCGGAAATTCGGAGTTATCATCAACGAAGTAGGGAGAGAATAAATAGCATCCTTTCCCGGTTTTATATAAGTGTAAGAACGGGTATAAATAATATAGTTAACTAAAAATCTGTTGGATGGTTCGTTTAAAATGCTGACTTTTACTTTTGACAAGTCAATGTAGCGTCTTTCTTTACTTTCTTTTGCCGAAAATCACCGGACTGTGGCCACGAAATGGTGGATATCGATCGAGTCCGTGTCGAGTCGAGACTCTGCTAATGAAACGATCGGGTTATTTAATTTTGTGGCGAAAGCTTTTTTCCTTTCTCTTCTCTCTCTCTCTCTCTCTCTCTTTTTTTCCTTCTTACGTTCTCCTCACTCATTCGCTTCTCTTTTGCGAAGCTGGTAGACTGCAGGAGGCGTCTCGTAGCCGGAAGAATAACCAGCTTCCGTGTTTCCGAGTAGGGTAATAAAGCACTGAGAATTCATTTCACTACCGCCTTTTTGATTTAGTTTCATTTTAATTAAATTACCCGTTTTAATAGAGCCAGCTGTAGCGGGAAGAGTCTCAACCGTACGAAGGGGGAAGCGAAATGAATTTAAAAAAAAAAACGTCCAGCGCGCACACACACACACACACACACACACACAGTTAGGCTATATTGTTTCGTGTTTATCGCCAGGCTACAGAGAATGAAGTTTCAAAACAAGAAAAATGGATGACGACGAAATGAAAAGAAATAGAGATAAGAAAACGATAATTAGTAAGTTTGAGAAAAGAATTGTGAGAAAAGAAACCTAAGTTGTCATGTTTCTCTCCTAATAGCGATTTGTTCGCCTATTTGTAATGTACGCGAATTACAGGCAGAAAAATTCCAATGCATAAACTAAGATAAAATAATCGATTAAAAATATTTTTTTTTTAAACATTTTAAACATATTTCGATGTCCATGGAAAACTTTCTTGCTTTATTTATTTTTTTTTTATCAGTCTAAAAAATCTGAACTGGTCATCGAAAATGACGTCACAGATACCGTTCGCTGCATACAGGATTAGAAAGCACCGGTTAATAATTTTGGAATAATGTGCATAAATCGTTAATCATACCGTGTATTTTAACAGATTGTTGGCCAGATTATTTAAATATCATTTAACCTAAATACCTATAGGCATACAAGTTCACCTTAATCCCAAAAATCTTACATTTTCATTTAAATCTATATACAGTGCTGTTAAGGCTGGCCAACCACATGCGGCTCTTTGGTACTTTCAATGTGGCTCTTATACCACGAAAGCCAATGATTAATATGGGGAAAATACCTATTTAATTTAAAAAATAATATACACTAGAACCTCGTTTAT
>WUQG02024181.1:0-11294 GCA_011317285.2 Androctonus mauritanicus | reverse complement strand
CTCCATCTGAAAAACTGGAGAAGTGAGACCTGATCCTCCAAGATGGTAAGTGACTGCTTTACTACATGACCACTTGATTGAGATTAATTTACTTAGATAATTCATATATAAATAATTACTAAAAAATGGAAACTCCATTATTTAATAATAATTTATATGAGAGTTATTATCTAAGCAAATTAATGTCAATCAAGTGATCATATGGTAAAGCAGTTACTTACCATCTTGGAAGATCAGTCTCACTCAGGTTTAGTTTTATTATGATACAATATTTATTTATTTTGATCATTTATTTAATTTATTATATGCATATTTTTAGTTTTGTTAATTTTCCAATTATTATAATTAAATTTAAACTTAAAATTGTAAACTAGTCAAAAATAAATGCTGTAGTATAGTGATATGCAATTTTTATCACAGTTAACTTTGTCAGAATATTTGATGATTAATTGATTATTTTAAAACTGATTTTATAATTTTATATTAGTTCTTTATTAAACTAATATAAAATTAGTTTAATAAAGAACTAATATAAAATTATAAATATATAAATAAATTTCTGTTAATCTAAAGAAACTAATAAAACTAAAAATTGAATACAATTTTCAAATGTCTCATTTATATAGAAAAGGAATAGGAACTTTATTATTGTCAAACAAATCTAAATACAATTCCTCCAAGAAAAAACTATACTTAATCAACAAATATAATGACATAGGATTTTTTTCCAACAGCATTAGAAAATTATCACAAATGTGGTTCTGATAAAACTAATTTTTTATCTTGTTAAATCTTTAATAATTATTAAATAAGATTTAATAATTTATTATAAAATAAAAAGTAATAAAAATGGGAATTTTAAAAATTTTCAAATAATGATAAAAATCTACTTTATCATCATCATTTGTAAAAATTAGATTACATTAAAAATTCAAATATATTTACATAATCAAAATGGCCCCAACAAAAACTGAGCACAGAACCCCACAAACTTTAAATCTGCAACTGACTCATCAGAAGTTTCAAAGCATTTCAGGTTGTTTTGTTATAAATAATAAATTCTGCAAATCTTAGGAAATTTTTCATACAATCAAAATATTTTAATATATTTAAGCATAAAAAATGTAAACTGAATTATAAGCATTAAATTATAAATGCAATTTATTTATATTACTCTTTATATACATTTATTCAATAATATAAGTATTTTCTTGAATATATCAAATCATTTCATTAATTCATGCATATTTCTTTAAGGTTCTTGTTTTGTGAGTCATTGCTTGATTAGTACAGACTCAAATAAATATTCAAGTTAAATATTTATCCAAGTGTATATTATAGAAAACACATTTAGTTAATCAATTTATTATTAATTTTCATGAAGACTTGAAAAAGAAGCAGAAAGTAACCCTAGCCTTGCAATCACCTTGCCTAATCTTATCACCTTTAACTATTCTATATAAATAAATGAAGACAAAGTTCCACATAGAAAATATAGAAATATTACGCTGCCTGAATTGTTACAATTGTACAGTAAAATTAGCACTAAGGCAGGAATGAAACGTGTCAATCCTGCCTTAGTGCTAATTCTACTGCACAATTGATGGCAAAGTTGTTATTTACCATTATTACTTCAACTATGTTTTCTTCTTCCAATGGAAGTGACACTTTTAAATCCATTTCCATACTTTGGAACAACTGCTTATATATAAATTAAATCATAGATTTGTATTCTCACTAATTCTGCTCAATTATTTTGATAAATATATAATTTTAATTGTAGAATAAATATTGTAGTAGAAAATTTTATTTTCTATCAAAATGATTAATTCTGAAATGAACATTTACAGCAAATGCAACTTGTTAGATACAAGTTGCACATATAACAGTATATTGTTACAAAAGTATATGTTATTTTTATAATATGTATTTTAAGACAATATTTATTCTTTAATAAAGTAAATTTATTATTGATAGAGTGCTCCAGAAGCAATTTCTTTTCCCATATAATCACACATTTACATTAGCATTTTGGTGATGATATAAATAAAAACAATGACAAGTAGCACTGCCTGATAATAAATACGTAAAGCGTTACTAGCACTAAGGCAGGATTGAGTTAAACTCAATCTTGCCTTAGTGCTAGTAACGCTTTATGTATTTGGTGATGATATTTGCTTACACCTTTTTAATATCTAGCATGCTTTAACATCCAAACTTCTTGATCCCCAAGAATACCAGATTTCAAAGAGTTTATTATAATATGTAATTTTATAAGTAAACTATTGATATTTAGACAAAACTTAATATTCCCTAAAATTCTATACAATCAAATTTTTGTGCAAAGAAAGCAATATTTCAAGTTCAGAAATTTGTTTACAAAAAATTTTTTTATATTAAAATAGCAGTTTTGAAAGAATAGTTTGATTTAATTGGCATCAATTTATCAAATAGTCTTACTTCTAAAATAATTCCTGGTCCATCAATAAAAGATCCAGATATTTTATCTGTTGTTATATGATATTTAAGAACTATACGTAATTCTCCACCATAGGAATGTAACTATTAAAAAAAAAATTACTATTAATCCTCCAATAAAAATGAATATATCACAATAAGATTAATATCCAATTATGGATTAATTAATATTTGAAATAAGAAAAAAAATCTGAAAGGCTTGTTAATCAGATAACTTAATAATATAATGATTATTATTTTTAATTCAAAGATAATATATGATGCTTTTGATTATTAAAAAACTGAAATTTTAATGATTTAAGTACAAAAGCAAACTTTATTAATAATTCAGTCAGATAAATGGGAAAAATATTAATTATATTTTAACAGAAATATATTTATAAATTATAAATAAACAAGAATATATAATATAAATTATACAAGAAAAAGTCACCAGTATTTGAGTCTGTTTTGGTATTTTTATATAAAATTTTATTACCATATTATACTCGAATATAAGCCAATCCATGTATAAGCTGATCCCGACTTCAGAATTTAAAAATTGATAAAAATGCGAAATCAATGTATAAGCTTACCTCATGACTTTAGCACTTAAAATTTGATAAAAATTTGAAACCAATAAATTATGTGATCTTTGATTTTTATTTATTGATATATTAATGTCATTTGCCAAAATAAATATTTTATTGAAACTTTAAATATATATATAATATAAATACCAGTACATCAATTTAAAAGGTAAAATTTTACTTTAACTCGAAGTGATTCAGCATAGCGCACCTACATAAGATTCTTGGATTATTGTCAAGAATTTCTATGTTGCAGCGCATCAGGCAGCATGGCATCACCTATCTGATGCACTTATATAAATGAAGGTTGGAGTTGGTGGTGCAATGTGCTTGAGTGCTTCAGGTAAAGTAAAATTTTACTTTACTCTGAAGCGAGATTGATGTCAGTGAGTATTATTGTTAGAATAACATAGCTTCAGAAAATATTAAGTTAATGAATAGTAATAAATTTTGCTAATTTACATAAAAATATTTTCTTTTTATTGTTATTATTGAATAACTGTTTTCTTTTCTAAAAAAATTTCATATTAAATTATCATAGTAAAATTCCATTAGAATAATACATCTATGTCATACGGCTCTCAAGAGACCATTCAAAGTTTCATTTTCCCTTACATTGTATTTTATCGAGTTGAATTATTGTATTCAAATCTTTGATCATATTTTAAAATGAGTGAATCATCCTAATGATGATATCATACACCATTAGGATGACGTGTGCAATTTGATTTCTAGATATTAATTGTGCAATTTCGAAGTTTTGATTTTGCTTACGATGAACTTTTTTGATAGACTGCAGTTATTTTTCAGTAAATATTTTAAGTAATTATTATTTTTTTGTTATTTTAAACATTATTTTAGTTATTTTTTATTCTACCCTAATTAAATATAATTTAAGCATTTATTGATTACTAGTGAATGGATTAAAACAGTGGTTCTCAAAGTATGCGCCAGGGCACACTGGTGCACCCTATGGTATTCAGAGAACTATGTGTCCAGATGTAAAAATAAATATAGTTAACTCTCTTATACCATTTCACTATGTATTTCATTGCTGAAGTACTGATGTATTTCACTAAGTATTTCATTACTGAAGTACTGATGTATTTCACTAAGTATTTCATTACTGAAATGGTGAACATTTGATTTACTCTCCACGAAAATAAGTAATGATCTGTAAAAATACTTGTACTTATAAATTAATGACGCATTTTTCATTGAATTAGAGTAGCCAGTTTCAATTTTATTCATCTACAATTCATACTTCGAAAACATCGAGTGGATTCTTTCTCAACGCAGATGATGCCAGCCATTTTTCCAGGAAAAGAAGAGAAATGTCAGTGATTAGGGATGATTGCTATAGATGTCATTTTTTGACATAGACTTTGTTGGTCACATGATAACATACTTCTCAGAAATTTGTATATAGTGTGCCTACAATTATTTGTAGGATTTTAAATGTGCCCTGACTTCAAAAAGTTTGAGAACCACTGTTCTAGCATCTGCTGGATGGCTACATGATAAAATAGTTATTTATCATCTTGGAGGCTAGGCTCAATTCAGAGTCCCATATATCAAGTTTTTCAGGAGAGATTTAGGCATGGCAAACTCGTTGAACCCACTCCTTCAACCATCCAATTGATCCATCATGGATATTACCCTTCCTATAGCAGGCTTTAAAAATGGCTGTTGGCAAAAGTACCCATGTAATGCAGTGGCTTAATTCAAACCAGCTTAGGAGTTAACAGAAAAATAAGCAATTATTTTTTTAATACTATTTCCCAATCATTGACTCATTACTACATAAAAGTCCACTCCAGTCTAATTATGATCTGCCCACATCTATGGTAGAGTCAACAGGACTTTATTGTAGGTGGATCAATGCCCCAAACCTGATCCATAAAAAATTTTTCCAATGCATGGAATTCTGATAAACAAATTAATTTATTATATTAATTAATTAATTTGTTATATTTATTAATTAATTAATTTTTATTGCAGATATTTCAGAAAATATTTTTGAATTGAAATGAAATCATCTAATTTTTATAAAAGACATTGAAGATCGACATGATCACCATTTTTTCTTTTGCATTATATGCTGCTTTCCTTCTCATTATATAATAAGCAACTGGGCATCCCAATACTCATTACAAGCCAACCATACTCTGATTAACATAATGGGAATAAAAAAAGAACATTTTTTAATGAATTAATTACTTGACTGATGTGAATTATAATAGTTAAGCTAACAGTTCCAAAAAAACCAAAACACTATAGCAAAAATAGAAGGTTAGCACGGCAAACCTTCTACTTTTGCTATAGCGCTTCGGTTTTTTTGGAACTGTTTGTAATTAGAAGCAAAGTGTTTAAATCTTTTTGTTATAGTTAAGCTAATTTGGGGCCAAGGATAGTACCCATAACAATACCCTTGAAGTTGTTTATAGATATATGAGCAATTGTGGAAGTAATTACTATTGAAACAAAATTATATTATGTTGATTATCCAAGTTGGAACATTTATTTTTTTGAGAGTTTTGGTAATCACATCAAATTTTGTGCTGGGATGTATTGAGGTTATGTTAAGGCAGATGAAATCATAGGTTTGTTTAAATTGGAATATCATGAGTTCAGTTATAAGAGAGTTGGGATTTTTTTTTTTTTTTTTTTTTTGAGAAATTTAATGTGATTTAACTTCAGTTTAAAAAATTTTTTGACGTAATAGAGAGTGGTGAATTTGTAACCAATCAGGGGTCTAATTTTTTTATCAGGTAATGGATTTTTAGATGAATATTTAATTTTGGTTATACAAATTTAATTTTACATAATAATTCTAAAATACTATGCAAAATACTTAAAAAATATTTTCGAAATATTGCAATTATAATCTGAATTACATGCAATACTGTAATTTTATGTTATGTGGTATTTGATGGTTACAATGCTACCGTAACAAGAGTTAACAACACATTTAATAACATTATTATTAATAATGAATTAGTAATGTACCATAATATAATATACTGTAAATATGCACTGTATTACAATAGTTGTATCTCCTGCCTACAAGTATATTACATAGTTTATATTGTTAATTATAATAATTAAATAATAATTTATATAGATCTGACTTACATGAAAAGTTAAACTTACCTAATATTACATATGTTAGTAGAGCCTATAGAGTGTCATCCAGAAAGTTTAAGCATTTTTCAGTTTCATGTTTATCTAAAATGTAATCCAAATTTATATATATATATCTCTATAACTTATAAAATACAGATTGTGTGTATTTGTATGTGTAATTTTTCATTTAAGAACAGAAAAAAGATATTTAAGATTATCATAAAGAATATTGTTCAAAATTAACACAGATAAATCCTTAAATCACATTTTTTTTTTCATTTAAAATTTCTGTGGAATTTTATGTAGTTAATTTTTTTTTATATTGCTACATTTAAATAGTAGATCATTTTAAAAGATGTTTTTTATTAATTTCAAAGATACATTTTCTGTATATGTTACACTAATCGAAAATAATCATCATCAATAAATTCAATTCTATAAAACATAATATTCTACAAAAACTACCATAAAAAGATATTGTTCAGCCATTGAAATTATACTGAAATGATTATTTTTACCAATCAAAGTACAGTGTATTTAGGTGATTTACTGATCCCAATTATTATTTTCAATATTACCAGGTATTTTTGCTTCAACTATTGATCTTCATTAGTAAATGTTGGTCAAAAACAATCATTGATTTATCATTAGAGATCATGCTCCATCAATAATTTTATTATACAAATCAAATTATTCATTGATAAAAAACTTCTGATCAATAAATTATTTTTTTCATAATATAAATTATTGTTATTAAACTAAAAATCATTTTTCACAAAAAAAAATATATTTATCATCACATTCTACCATACTTGAAGCCAGCCTATCAGATAAATAGCATAAAGAGATATTAGATATAGGAATGCATATTGTTGTTGCTGATTGAATATATTTGCCTATTGTACTCAATTAGTTAACTCAGCATGAGAGAATGTGCATCACTATCATTTTACAATTTTTTATGGCTTATATTTTTGCACTGATTCAGTGATTCATAATTATTGTGTTTATTTTTTAACTATCAACAGTAGGACTTATTATAATTACATTTTTTGAATCTGCCATACTGGTATTTTTCATAACTTTGCTGACTATCATCATAAATCTATATAAATAAGTAAATAAACACATGTAAAAATATGTATGTTTAAGCTTTATTATTTATGTTAAAATCCTAACTTTTTTTATTATTAAAACTTAAATAACTTTTATCCCAGTCCCACTCCTTTCTGGATACCTAAGCCACCCTTGGCCAAAAATAATCATTAATCAAATTATGTAGGTGTGCATTATCTAATAGTTTATTTCAAATTATTGGATAATGCACACCTACTTAATTCTATCATCAATGTATGCAGAATTTTAAGTTTTAGCACGTGTGCATTTTGAAATTAAAATTGTTTTTTTTAACAGAAATGTATATTTTTCAAGCAGAATTGGCAATAACATACATTTGCATAGTAGCTATAATATGCTTAAAAAAAAAAAACAGATTCAGTACACAGATATTTACAATAAAAAAAGATTCATAAATGCTATATAATAGTATAGTTGGTGAAAATGATATTAATCAGAATATTTATATTTATCACAAATCATTTTTAGCAAAAAGAACTAGATCAGAAATTCTCTGTAGAATTTTCCATTATGGTTATCTATGAATTGAAATATCCAATAATGAATATATTTAACCAGTAATATAATTTTTCTCTAATAGTAGATTTATTCCATTTTATGTAATTGAATAGTAAAACTCTTTAAAAAGCTTGTTTCATTAAAAAATCTTTTATATGTTTCTCATATATTCCAAAATTTTTTATATACATAATTAATAATAAATTCTACTAATTAGTATTATAATTAATAAGTGATTATTATTTAATGTAATCTTTATTTTCAATTATTAAGTTTCTACATTCCATTTTTCACTTAGCTCAATAATTTTATTGCCATTCTCTCTGTCTCTCTCTCTGTCTATATATATATATATGAATGAGTGAATTAATTTGATAATGTAAATATCAAGTGTTTTATTTTTGGCCTTAACATAACTATGTAGTGGTAATCCACTACATAGTTATGTTTGATTAATGGATGATGGAAAAGGAGCATCTCTTAACTGAGGCAAATTAAATTATCAAAGGATAGAGAGAATCTTCACTGGGCAGATAGGATAGTGGGTCATTATATTCACTGATATAGTATCTGTACAATAATTTTTATTTGTTGTTTCATAAAAAATATTATTTACAAAATTATTATTATAACTATATGAATCCACATCATCATCATCTCATTGTCAAATTTGACAGTTTTTGTGCTAATGAATTTTAAGATCGATATCTATAGAATATTCTTGATGACTGTATAATTGATAATTAGTAAATAGAAACAAAATATATTGGAAGATTTTTAATATACATGTAAAAAATAATCAAATAAATAATATTTTATAATATAAAAAAAATCTCTTGGGACAACCAGAATCTTTAATTTGCCCCTGCTTTAATTAATTGGATCTGATGAAATTCTTAAACTTGTTTTGATTTATATAGAAATAAATCTTTTTTTTTTTTTTTAATAAAGATTAGTAAAGCAAAACAGTTATAATGTTTAACTATATCTATTGATAAATTATTGTTGATAAAAGGAATTGCATCCATCATTAAAATAATAATTATTTTATATCAATATACCAAATTGTTTCCTCTTGAGGCTATTATTCATTCTTATGGAATATTATTTTCATAACTGAGCACCA
Organism: Androctonus mauritanicus; assembly: GCA_011317285.2. Taxonomy (NCBI): domain Eukaryota; kingdom Metazoa; phylum Arthropoda; class Arachnida; order Scorpiones; family Buthidae; genus Androctonus; species Androctonus mauritanicus. The sequence goes on along the minus strand of WUQG02024181.1, from coordinate 2,360 downwards.
AAATAACAGTATCCTGGAAATTATGTTGAAAGTCACATCAGAACTTTATGTATTAAATAAACCAAGCACTCATGCAAAGAAAGTCTTTTAATACTGTACCGTATTAAAAGACTTTCTTTGCATGAGTGCTTGGCTTGTTTAATACATAAAGTTCAGTAATTTGCAAAGTGCTTCTTTCTACATAGTCACATCAGAAAATATTTAGCAATCTATGACAATTTTAATTAATAATAAAAGATATTCACGAAGAAATATTTTTGTATTCTGCTTCTGAATCAAATAATTTAAAGATGTCATCAAATAAATTAAAAATTTGGCTCAATGTAATAAAAAAATTAAAATCTCACTTAAATTAAAACCAATATTTTAATAATGTTCAAAATGCTTTCAGATTTCAGTAAGTTCTTAAGATATTTGAAAGTAATAGAGTGAATACACCTTAACTGCCTAACAGATGGAATAGAAAGATAGCTTAAAAGTTAAGCTGTTAACATTTAAGTGAAAAATTTCAAAATATCTTAAAAAGGTCAATGAAAATAGATGTATTAACTAGAAAGTATTTTGAGTTCTATTAAAATTTTGTTGATTCTAATTTAAGCAAATTTTATATTTATTTCAATGATTCTATCAAATGCATAGGATCAAACTATCTATACAAATAAATTATTATTTCTTCTTAAACAATACATTTCTTGTTTAATTCTAAATTCTTATTTTTAAGGCTTATATTTATTTTAAACCAACAGTTCTCAACCTTTTTTACTTGAAAGATCCCTTTTCAATCTCAAAATAATTTATAAACTTCTATTTAATCTCAAAATATTTCAGATCTTCACTAAGGATAAGAATTATTGACAGAGATTAAAAAAATAATTGCATAATAATTACAATAAATATGATTTAAAATAAAGTTCTTTTTGACAAAGTATTGTAATTGATGATAAAAATGAATATACTAGTCTGAAAATGAATATGAAAAATCCTAAAATATGAAGGAATAATTCAATTCAATATAATTATATTACAACAGTAATACACTAATATATATATATATATATATATATATACCTTGCTAAATGATTTAGCAAGATATTAAATTTGCATTTCAAATCTAAATGTTACTTGCAGGTTCCTAGAGATTTATGAATCACAGATTGAGAATTGCTGTCCTGAAATGATTTTATTGAATCTTATACTATAATTTTAGTATAAATCCAAAACAATCAAAGTGCCAGAAATTAATACATTATTATAAACCGAATAAACTTTCTAAAAGAATTAATATCTGTGAGATATAGCTTCCAAGATATACAATTTTTGGGGGGACGAATCTTTAGCATAATTCAAATTATAGATCCACACTTTAATTTTATATATCTTGGAAACTGCAATTTGTAAACATCTAGTTCTTTTGGCAAACTTATTTGCTCAATCATCTATCTGTTCCTGGAACTTTCATTGTATGGGAGCTTATATTAAAAACTGTTCCAAACTTACGTTATAAAAGAATCCATATTTGGACATTGTATATGAACATTGTTGTTTTGGTTCAATTTCGGCTCATTTTTCACTGATGTCATCTGTTGATGAAACTGATTAGGCTTCTGTATTTCAGGTTGTTGACACTTTTCAGATCGTCTCTTTCCCAAACAACGCTGTATCCATCTCCTCTCTCTCTCTCTGTCGCGATAATCTTTGTTGGCTCTCTTCTGACGAATATATTCTCTATTTCTCTCTCTCTCTCTTTTCCGATATTCTTCATCGGCTCTTCTTCTACGACTATATTCTCTATTTCTCTCACGTTCCTTTCTCCGATATTCTTCATCTTTCCTTTTGAGGCGAAGAGCGAGTTTACTTCTCTCTCGCATAATTGTTCGTTTTTTTGCATCATTCCGCATTTTCTTTTGTCTGAGAGCATCCTTTTCTCTTTTTTTAAGTAATTTCTTTAGCACTTCTTCCTCTTGGTTCATCTTTTTCTATTTTCAGATTGTTTCCGAAATCGTGTCATCAATACTATATGACTACATAGAAAACAAATTTTAAGATCACTTGTCACGCTCACCGTTACATGGTTTAAGACAAACAGAACAAACCAAACACTGGCAAACCTCTGGTGAGTAAAATTTGAAACACTGTAAACCATTTTTGCACATCTGAAAAAATATTATTTATTTATTTGTTAAAGATATGCAGTAAATAATTTGATATCCATTTGACATTATAATATTTATTTGAAATATATGTTTCTATATTTCACATTTTCCACGTTTGTGTTTTTTTTTTTTTTTTGCATATTTTACACCCCTTTCCAATCAGGAAGATTACTAAGGGGCGGGGCCAGTTCCAACCACGGGCTGCAC
>WUQG02024170.1:0-11297 GCA_011317285.2 Androctonus mauritanicus | reverse complement strand
TTTTATCTCATTTGGACCTGTAGAACGCATTCTAGAGTCCTCTGAAGTGGGGAACTTATTTCTTGCTAACCCTGTATGTCGGATTAGGTACACTCTACTGTATGCATTTTACCATCTTTATGGAGATAAATTAAACGAATTAAAAATCATTATTCTGCTCAAAATTTATTATGTAACGTAATGTATTAACGGAATGATGATGTGTTGCATTAATTTACTTTTCAATAATTCTTAGTAATTTATCTTCAATTGCATACCATCTACCATTGTCTCGCGTAAATTTTAGAAAACATTGATTTAGATCATTATAAAGTGTTTTACGAGTAATTTAAACTATAGCAACTATACACTGTGTGTGTATGTGTGAATATATATATATAAAATTGAAATGAAAGTTCCATTTTATATATATATATATATATATATATATATATATATATATATATGGAACTTTCATTTCAATTATATACTGTAAATATAAATTTTTGCAGTAAATATTGTTAACTGTTTTTTAATAAGCATATATATACAATAGATTATTTTACTTATACTTTAATAGAAGAATTAAATAATATGATAGAGAATTGATCAAGAGTGACTAAAGGAAAAAATTTCCTATCGTTAATGATTCCATTACAACGCCGGAACATAGCTATTTGAACAGGAAGAGTAGATTATAGCAAGTCCATGTCTCCATCGGAGAAGAGAGCATTGCTTCATTACGACACAAATTGCAGAGTTACAAATCACTTTTAAAAACAAGTAAGGCAATCTCGTTAATAGCCAAGTTATTGTTTTGGAGTGAAAGAAAATTTTTGACATACAGTAAACTTACTATGCATTTTACAATTTGACTTGTGCAATTGAAAAACTTTCGGTTTCGTAAATCTCTCGAACAAAAACACAGCTTTGGCTTTTTGCCATTATTGTTTGAGATATTTTATATAAAAGATATTTTTAAATAAAAATATCTTTTATATAAAATATCTGTAATATATTTAATAATACTCAAAATTTGCAATTGCATTTAAATCTCAATAAAATAACTTCATGGAAAAATATGAAATTCGAAAATAAAACTTTTTCGAATTTCATTTTTTTTAATTAAAATTATATCATTTAATTAAAATATATTTTATTTTTTTAATATAATTTAATAAATATACAATATTTGCATTCCTTGAATAAGTTTTGAAAAAACTTACCTGCTAGAAGTGCTATTGGTAGCACAATACGAAAAAGGCACAAGCAGACAGCTTCACTGACAGCCATCTTACATTTATGTAGCATCAAGCGAAAAGCATCGAACAAAAATGGATCTGTACCTATAAATTAAATGGTTTGCTTATTTTAAATACAAATTATAAGCATATGGCTTTTTCATTTATATTTGTGAAATACCGATAATTTAAAATATCTAACATAGTTACTAACAATTTTATCCATCGTAAATGTTCTATTTTAAAATATACATATTGCATTAATTGAATTTCATACAAATATGTTCATGAAAACATTACATACGTTAAATGAATCCATATAACTAGCCAGCAAAATATTTTAATCCCATAGCTTCTTCGAATATCATAAAACATTCTATGCAACTTCTTAAACAATACATAATTACTTCATTATTCTATGATTACATAAACTTTACGTGAGATGTACTGTATTATTTAATTTGTCGATTAGTTACGGATGCTTTCGGGCACGAAGATAGTTTTAGCCAATAAGCATTAAACAGATAAGAAAAAGTTAGGTATCCTCAACAGGTTATTATTGATGTATATCTTTGTTTTATAGTTCAGAATGCTTAATTTGTTTTTTTAAATTATTGAAATGAACGTCTCGTACGTAGCTTACCCTTATTTTACAGAATTTGGAAAGTGAATTTATATTCTTTTAGATGAAAACTTGGAAAATTTCGAGTCTAAACCTGGAATAATTCATAATTTATCTAAATTATAACAAGTTGTATGTTGTATACTACTGTGCTTATAGGCTACAGTAATTAGATATGCCGAAATTATTACAGTACAATCCTAATAATAAAATCAATTATGATAATTGGTTTTATATATTTTAATTTTTTATATGGTAAATCATTCTAACAAAAAAGCTGCCACAAAACTGATAAATCATCATAATATAAATTTTTTAATACTACTGATAAATATCGATAATATATAAGCGTAACATTTTAATTATATATTTGGAACTAGAACACACATTTATTATATCTAGCCACAAATTCATTTCATTATGACTTTGATTTCAATGAAATTCGGTATCTTAATATTAAATCGAGTCAAATTTTTATTTTGGTATACAGTATTTTGATCGCTTCTAAGTATCTTTATTTAATAAATAAAATGATCTAATAATAATAGATTATTTCTTTATTTAACAAATAAAATGAAGTATTAGAAATAATAGATATTTCTAATACTTTAATTGATCTTGATAAAACATTATATATTCTCCCATCTCTGTATGTATATACTACACACACACGCACACAGTGTGTGGGGGGGAGACGAATTAAGTATTATTAAAGTGTTAAATTTATCTTCAAGAAATGCGCTTTTACGATGCTATCGTCAGGCGTTCACGATTACAAAAATAAAAAACTAACCAATATATATATATATATATATATGCGATAGTTATCTCAACATTTCACTTTTTTTTTTGTACTATTTTTGAATAAGTTACCTATGAAACAGATAGCAGGATACTACTTAATTTTTCTATTCTTTTGTACAGTAATAATAAAATCCTATGAAGAATTCTCGTTTCATTCAGATAACTTATAAGAAATTGCGGTCGCAGTGTGCTCTTACTTAATCTTATATTAAATTACTCCCTACAGCTAAAACCATTTAGTTAACTTATTTAAACTTTTATAATATCATCGCATATCACATAAAAGTTTCATGTTATATATTAAAAATATTTTTATCTACAAAATATTTAATTAAATAGGTTTACCAAATGTTTTTCTTCGTTTATATATATATATATTTATATATTATATTTTAGTAGCTGCATTTTGTTTACTCATGAAAAAATACGCTGTATTATTTACTGTACTGCATTAAACGATCTTCCTGACCTATTTTAGTCTAGACGAAACTTATAAAAAATATATACTAAAAGATAGCTGGTCAGATATTCCAGACGTAATCAATATTTTTAAATAGTTTAATCCCTTACCTCTTCTCATTATTTTTTTCAGTCGAAGTTTCCAATTAAACCATTTCATATTTAGGCAAGAAATTAATTACATCACTTGGTTGGAAGACTTCGATATGTGAATAAAACAACTTGCACCAAATAAAGATAAGATTATCGGTGTTGAGTAGTTTAAATTCGATAATTGATGGTAAACTATTAATTATGTTTAACTTTATTATATAAAAACGGAAAATTTTTTTCTCGCTATAATTTTTAACTATAAAAATATTTCAACTTATGGTAATTTATTGTTTACATTTAAACAGCATATAAAGACATTGCAACAAATTTTCAAAAAAAAAAAAAAAAATATGATTAACATTTGATTCAGCATGCAATAAAAAAAAATTACGTAATCTACAATTCTGGCTTAAATTTCAACCAATCTCACCTTTTTTTCTCACTTTACATTTAAATCGTTTCAATTTTTCGGCTAATGACTTCTTTGTCTCTGATAAGAGCATTTTTGATGTGTTTAGTCTCCGATAATTTTGAGTCAAAATAAATACGAGGCAAAGAATGTTATCTTTATGAGAAATAACCAACAAATGCAACCAGTTGTGGGCGGAAAATGTTTTAGTAGATGAATTAATTTCGGAAGGTGGAGGTCTGACCCGTGGGAAAAGTAAAATAGTTTTTGCGAAATTAATTAGAAAAATTGCTCTTTTATTTTTGTTTAGAGCTTTTGTGTATGGTACAATCATTTTTTTTCCCCTCTTTCGGTTCATCTTGGCATTATTTTTAGACACGCATGCGTGTTACAGGTACCACGCATTCAGAATTCCACGCACCAGAATTCATTACATTTGTAAATTGCATCTAGTGACATATTAAGCTGATTGACGACTCTCGAGTATCTCTATTAAGTAATCATCATATATTAAAAACATATTAATGTAAATACATATTAAAATTGAGATTTCGCATAATTTTTAATTAAAATACTACTAATTATTCTAATGAAACAAAGCAAACCATTTTACAGTGTACTAACGTTAGCAAGAATAAAGTTTAATGACGTGCAACCTGTCTTTGTATCAATAATGCAAACTACCAAAGATTCGATAAATAATAATTCTTCCATCAGTCTAACGGAATATAAAACAAGCATCGATTTGTTCTCATTAAGCATTAATTTATTCGATAATCCATAATCACTAACAAGTAACGGAGCATGGTTTCAAATGGTTAACTCCCCATAAATTGATCTATATATATATATATAGACGATAGATATAAGATTAATATTTGAATATAAATCATCTAAAAACTCTCAAAACAAAAACGCGCATGAAATGGTATGTTAATCACTGAAGACTAGAATCGACCGCGGATTAATTAACGCGATATTTCCCAAATTAGCATAATTTATGTCTTAATTATGCGAAATAAATCTATAATTAAATTTCAAATATAGACTGAATTCAAAATCGGTTAACTGATTATAATGCGCATGTGCAAGTACAGTCATATCTTCCATTAAATTTCCTCGAACCTGACCGTGACGATAATGAGATCCACCCATTAGAGAACATCAGTCGTATCCAAAATAACATCGGGGGAAGATTATGCTCATCCAACTAATCTTCGTTATTTCGCCAATCATACTTTATCTTAAAAATTATCCAGACTGTATTCGCCTTATCAAGATCTAGTACTTTTACCCCATCCCGAATGATGCATTGACTATACTGTATATATTTTACTTATCGGTTTTAATTTTAAATAAGACAAAATTAGAGAAATTAACTTTGTGCTTCCTTTAAAAGATTTTCAGTGCTTTAAAATATATTATATATAGAAAAGTGAGATATTTTTAAAAAGGTGCAGAGAAATACGAATATTGCTACCTAAACCTAATGCGGACATAACTGCAGCCAGGTACCAATCATACGACTCTTGACACCATCTAACACATTGTGTGCGGTATTTCCGTCACGCTACTACAAATATGACCACTCAAAATAGTTATATTGCGTTGAAGACGGAGTCAATATTAAGAGAGAGAGCATAATATTGATCAGTAATGGTCTGGACGGCGCCAGGAAAAGACACACCCCAACAGAAAAATAGCTTTGTTCCCAATAGGTGTTCCGATCAACTGCCACTTCCACACATTAAAATTTTTTTTGGCCATTAGATACTCTACAGTGGCTACTTTGTTTTACTGGATCGCGTATATTCCGCAAAAAGCGGTAAAAACAGTTTAAATAATAAATTTTTTTCAACTGTAGCAAAATAACTATAGCCTGAGGAAAATCGTAATTAAAATTTTTCTTAAATGAACTTTAATTACAACTTTTTTTAATGAACAGGAAGAAATGTTTCAATTAAAACTGATATTATCCGAAAAAACGGGTTAACTTAACATTTATTTAAACTTGCCAAAACTTGAAAATCCAATCTGAAAGTATGTTTGCCATAACGAAAAAAAATATCTTTCTACGCTATAATCAATTTTTACTTTCACATCTAGTATCAAAATAAATTGAATTCCCGAAATCTCTCGTTATATAATTATTCGTGTATTGCTTTTAAACTGAAAAAAAAAAAACTATACAAGTTGCAGTGTAATAACAAAATAGCGGCCATTGACTTGTTTAAAAATTAGTATGTTTTTGATTTTTATGACCCGCTTAATAATTAAATACCAAAATGATTTCCTGTTATATTTTGGCCATTTACAATGTATCAGTAATATCGAAAACATGTTTACATTTTATGATGGATTAAACAAATAAGAATAAAGTTTATTCACCGGAAACATCGCTATTCTTAATCTAAACCGGTTGCTGTCTAGCAGTAATCTGGATATTACTGTAATACTATAATTCTGCAGTGGAAGACAAACCAATAGTATTCCAAAAAATGTTTTTGACCTAATGAGGTCACATGCGTTCTGCCAAGGATGAAAAACATGTGGCTCTAATCCAAAAAAAACTTTAGAATCAAATTATATACCTTAACTTTGCTACTTACAGCCCACAGTGAAACATTTTTTCAACGCAAAATAATAAAATTATACTATATAAGTTCTAGTACAAAAAGATTATGAATTATCACACACTAATGTCATGTGATACCGTGAAGAACGTCACCAGGTACAATTCGACAAAGGTCAATCAGTAATGATTTTTCTTTTATTTCGGTAGTTATACATTGGCTGTAAAAGGGGTGAATGGACGTGAGATACGAGTATATTTATAAAGCATAACGATAAAAAAAATCTGGGAAAAAACATCATATAAAACTGCTGCTAAATTATCCAATTTTGAATTTTAATCATTTATATACTTGCTGCGACTACAATCTACTCCCAACTGTAGCTGAAATTAGCTATAATAATAATATGCTGAGAGTAGTTATAATTATGTTCTGAAAATTCTCGCGATATTTTTTGTTGTTTGATCTTTTTTTAATCAATCTAATAGTCTATTTTTCATGACCTAACTACAAATAATGATTCACTGATTCGGAATTTTTATGATACTTGTTTAGTGTAATTTCAAGAGTTTAATATTTTTATTATATGTTTCGAAACGTTATGTAGCACTATTTGCAAATTTATCATTCTTAAACATTATATACTTATGTATTACATAGCATGTAACGTTACAAATAATAAATTCACCATGAATTTGCATATACTTCTAGGATTTAGCTTTAAATATTAAACTTATTTTGATATATAAATCTGTAAAAAAATGTTATTGAATAAAACGTTATTATAATTGTTGTTAGAGTTTAATCATTTATACATACAGTATTTTAATTAATAACATTTATAATTATAGGTTAAATTTTAAAAATTTAACGTGGTTTTTCTGAAAACTTATTTGCGAAAATAGAAATTGCTATCTGTAATACGTAAAATATTAATAATATATATAAAAATGTTAAAAGCCAAAGAACTACGTTATAAATTATTCAACTTATAAAAAATATTTAAATTTTTTCTTTTGTTATTTGATACTTTTAAATTAGAAAACAAACTATCTAAATAAATTTAAAGAAAATTTTATTTTCACAAAATAACATTTTTATACAGTAAGACATTATTATTTCCAGATATTGACATAAGCTATTTAAACAGTTTAAAATTCATTAAAAATTAATTTTAAAATAATTTGTTTCGATGTTATTAATTAATAGCATATGAAATAAGTTAAATTTTGATATATTTTAAGATATCAAAGTAGTATTTTTTTTATATTAGATATCTTAAAATCTAATTTAAAAATCAAAACAGTATTTCCAGATATTAAAACAAATAATGCAATCTACATAGATAAGGGTAGAAGTACTAAACAGGTTAAATATTTAAGTTCTAGATAAAATAATAAATTGGTAACTGATTTATATTTTGTCTTTAGTAATAACAATAATAATATTAACAACAAATACCTAAAATTATTTTCTAAATAAAGTGCTAAAACAAAAATAGCACCAGATCCATCAATCAATAGTTTAGCATAGAGGTATTAAATCTAATATTAAACACTTGTGAAATAATCTCATTTTAACACGAATCTTCGATTTACTGTTACGTCGTGGTAGCAGTAGAACCGCATCTGCAACATTGAATTTAAAACTCAAAGAGTGAGAATATAATATAGCTTACCATGCCTGACGTCAGTCAAACGTCATTTTTTAAATCTTTGTTCTCAATCTACACTAGAATAAATAATAATATGTGTTCGCTCGTGTTTTAATCCGCTAAGAAACTTATCAAATCCGAAGCCGTATATTACAGCGATCCGAACGACACACTTGCATCGTAAGACGACTGCGTGGGTTCCGCGTCACGTGGTCAAACTTAGATATTCTGCACTCAAACTCGTGCAGAAACTAGAAGCATCAGACATCCATCAATATGTATGTATTAATATAAAACGGCATGATTTAAATATTAATATGTAAATCTTATGCCTATTCCTTAACTATAACTATTTTAGGACGATCACGTGACTCATTGGGAAATTTCAGCAATCTGCGGAAGAGGCGTATATTTTATAATATACAATAATAACAAATGCCGAGTAAATACTGGGGTTTTGCATGTCCGCATAAAGTAGCTACAGTTTTCTCATTACGAAATTATTGTCAACACCGCATAGTGAATGCAATACAGTACAAAACTAGCAAATATGGTTGCCTAGTAACGGAAATACCATTTCCGGATAGGTAGGGGTGGGTGATTCGATTTCGTTGGGGTTAAAAAGAAATATAAATCTATATAAATTTTAATTTGATTCTTGTTACGTATTTCAATACGTTGCTAAACATGGAAAATTTATTGCTTTAATAAAATACCATAATCGCAAATCAATAACATTTTTTTGCTTTCAATATTAAATATTTTTGATTTATATCTTGTTATATCGAGTCAAATTTCTTCAATTATTTGTCTTTGAATTATTGTACTGTAATTAAAAACTCTTGTTTTGATCTTTATATGAGGAGTCTTTTATGGAGTTCTTTTATCAATCTATTAAACAATTAAAAAAATTAAAATTTTAATTAAATTTAAAAATAAAACTGTTTGTAATGGCTGCTTTTCGACTATTCACGCGACTTCGCCTTTTATTGGTCCGAATTATGATTGTTTCAAATATAGCAGTTATATATAGAATCATTGTACAGTATGTCAATATAGAATATGATTCAATTGAAACACTCGAAAACACGCATTTATTTTCCAATATCATTTAAAAAATTTTCGCATGAAAGAGAAAATTTCGGCCTGAATTGTGACGAGGGGAAGAGAGAAAATATGATGTCATAATAATGTATTAAAAAATCGTTTAATTGTTGATTTTTTTTAATATACAAACATTAAGATATCTCGTGTTTACATTTAATTTCCGAATTAAGTTCGTGTCTTTTTTTAAATTAAATATCAAACATATAATGATAACAAACAAATTAATTCAACTTGTTTCTTCATCAATGTAAGGGTACAATTCGTATCAAATTAAATGTCGCATTCAGAAAAACATTTCGAAATCAATCAAACGCAATAAATGAATCATTTACAAAGAGATTACAGTTGACACCAGTGGCAGACTACAATGCGCAGGACCCCGCGTTGCAGGGGGCCCAGATTATAGTCCCCCCGCAACGCGTGGCCCAAATCCTCTTTGTTTGTACTTTCTTTATCCTTTTTTAATTTAACAACATAATATAATAAAAATTAAATGCACCATGAAAAGAGTGAAATATTCATTGAATCAGAGCAATGTAGGTGGAGTAGCCAAAAATATGGAAATAAAAAATGTGATTAGAGATTTTGCAAATTTAAAATTCAGGAGGAAGAATTTTAAATATATTTTCTTTCGATAATTTTCAATTCTGTTTTAAATGATGCAATTGTGTTTTTTTTTTATTTTCTAATAAAAATTTGCTTTTTTTGTGGTAGGAGGCCGAATAATATTTTGCGGGGGGCCAAAACTTTTAAGTTCCGCCACTGGTTGACAGGTAATATATTTTTAATAAGATTTAGAAAAATATCACTGTGTAAGATGTAAAAACCCTTCAAAAATTATATCATTTATAAATAGCTATATTATAATACGTTTTACACTTACCTGATGATTTTTTAAGTTCATATTACAGTTTTCTTTGCGTCATTTGTTTTTATTTAATTTTAATTAATAAAAATTCAGGAAAATATTTAAACCAAACAAACACGTTTCAAGTTTGAAATTAAATAAATATATTGTTATGCAACTTGTGTTAGTTTTTATTATTCTAATTTAGTATAAGTGGGTTGGACCATTTACGCATTAAATGGACCAAATAATTAAAACGTCCTTAGCATGATGGATTGTTATTATTTTATATTCTTAAAAATTGAATTATTTTTAAGTCATACCAAATCATGGAATGTAAATTCAGATTAATTTGAATTCTGATGTAGCCTAGTTTAAAACGAAATTAATGTTTTTACATTTTCGTCATAAATTTCTCATAAATTAAACGATCGATATTACGCATAAAAAACTCTACTGGAGATTTTTTTAACTGTGAATAGCATTAATCGTTAATTAAGACATAAATCGATTGTTTAATGCTAAAATATGCCTACTATTTTAAGTTGATGAATATCTGTACAAGTCTGAAATTCAAAATCGGTAGTTTATCTTTTCATTTAAAAATCGGTACTAAGATACAAAAAAAAAAAAGTATATTTTTATCCATCTACTTTGATTGTTGCATATTTTTTAAAAAATGTATGACATTAGAAAATTTGTAAGATATAACATTAGAAAATGATATTGTAAGATATTGTAGCCTAATATTACTTACAGTCTAAATCATCAGTTATAGAATTTTGAATGGTAATTGTAAAAATTATACTCTATAAACAGTATATTGTACTATACTGTATATATTTGCTCTCTGTGTGTATAAATGTTTTAAAGAATACGCAATTTAGATAAATATAATTTAATATAAATTTTTAACTCTGCAAAAAGATTTTTTTGGCATTTAGGATAGAATTGATGTAGCATGAACTCAGAAACGCAATATTTTACTAAAAATAGTAAAATAAATTATATAATTATATAAATCATAATTCACTTTTATTCGTATTTTAAATCAATTTATTTTAAAAATTTTTTAAACTAGAAAGGATACTTATTTTATCTATATATAAAAAAGAAAACTAATAATTATCATCATCAACGATCAAGCACAGAATTTTTATAAATCAGACAGAAAATCAATACTGGTATTTTGAATTATTACATTATTTTTCAAAAACTCTAGAAATCTTCCTATATAATTAATCATTATAATTATTATTATTATCTCTTTCAACGAGTATATGTTTGTATCTTTGTTTAAAAACTATTGCATAAATATAATTCATTCAAAAATTTGTTTCAACTTAACTATTCAATCTGTATATTTAAAGTAGAATAATACAAACTTTTAATTATTTTTTAGTTTATTTATCAGATTACTGTAAACACACTTTTTCCCTCTTTATAGATGCTTATTTTCTTTCATAGTCAATATTTTTTTAACGTTCTCAAGATTGTCAGAAATCCTAA
>WUQG02024159.1:0-11299 GCA_011317285.2 Androctonus mauritanicus | reverse complement strand
ACACAAATCTATTACCTCTCCCTTCCCTAACAGTGTGACTTAGTTTATGGAAGATTCCTAAATATAAAAATTTATTTTCAGAAATCTTTTTGATTCTAAACAACTGATATAGATCCAAAGCAGGATTGAAACCATTTCTTATAAAAAAAAAGTTTCTTATTTAGAGCTTTATTTGTATTTATTAATCAAGATCATCACTAGCTATACATTAAATGCAATATATTATTATATTTCAGTCAAAAATTTATTATTTGTAGCAGGTGCATTCAACTTCTTTGATGCTTATATGTATTGAGCTAAAATAGCCAATCACAAAATAGAGAATTAAGATGAAAGAATTTTAAATTAAAATAAGTTAAAATAAAAATAAAGATTTTTCTAATGAAAAATTTTTAATATATTTTTCACAATAATATACATCATATTATTATTTCATTATATAAATTTAAAATAATAATAAATCATTAAACAAACACCAGAAAAATTTAAGAAATTAGTTGAATTATACTTTTAAATTATTCATTTATTTTATCAAAATTAATAAAAATATCAAATAAAATTAAATATAATTAAAACAGGGGTTTTTTAAACTTTAATGACTTTTTTAAAACAAAACATGGAACACAAATTACCATATTAACAAAATCTATTTATAGATCTACAGCTATCATTATAAAAAATTTAAACTATGTAAATATTCACATATTCTAATATATCCAGCAACATTTTTCATTTAAAAAATATAAAAGCAAGGAAATATTTTTATAATACATCAAAAGAATATAGGAATATCCATCAGGTATTGAATTAAGATTTTTCAAAAATACTTTGGGTCTAATAAATCTATATGAGTAAGACTGAGTTACAAAACTGCAGTATATATTTATAATGGTGGATCCAAAAAAATGAAATAAGAAATACTATAATACAAATAATTACATATAAACCTTGATCAAGGAGCTTGATCTTGATTTATAGCAGTGTTTAGTTCAAATCCTGCAGTTATGTTAGAACATTTTAAGTCATAAATGATCAAAATTTGATTTTAACATAATTCAACCTAACTAGAGATTTTTAACCAAATAATTCTAAACTAGCCAAATTTTATTCCTAGCAAACTATTTTAGAATTAAACTACCAAATTAATAATTATTTATTAATTTGACAGATGATGGCACAGTATACTATAGTATCATCATCTATTTGAAAAATAATTATTTAAATTTGGGCTATGGTAGTAACATCTCTTATTTAGTGACTGAACTATAATTTTTACTAATTTCTCAAAATTAAAGACTTTCTTTGGCCTGAGATTTTTGGTTACCAATGATCAAGATTTCTATATTCCAAGATTTTTGAGTTACCAATGATCATAGTTTCTATGTTCATAGTAACTCGAAGATCCTGATTCGACTTCAGGCCAAAGCAAATAGTATAGGATTATTAGGATTACTACTAATGTTTACTATGACTTTATATATTATTTTACTAAATATAGCTCATAAAACTATAAGAACCAGACACAAAAAAGGATACGTTCCATATATCAGACCATTGGGTGAGGGCCTCAAACCCATAGAACTGCATTGACCAATCATAGAATTTATAGCTTACATCACTGTTATAAGTACAAATGGTTATAAATTCATAAATCAAGGACTCTCTTTATATATTTAAATTAAAATAATTGGTACAGATTCTCCAAAAAATGAAAGGAGGACACAAGCCCCATTATTGTACCAAGAATTTCCTTATGTATACTAATGTATAAGTCGATCCATATTTAAGCTAATCCCACAGTTCAGTCTTTAAAATAAAAAATTGAATCATGTACAAACTGATTCTAAAATATTGTTAGATTAAATAGTTTTATTTTTGAAATTTTAAGTGAAAAGTGAAATTTTCATATGATGAGCTCTAAAATTTGTAAAACAAAAAATATTCATCGTAATACAAAAATAGTGATTAATTCTGTTAAAATAAACAATAATGTTTCTTAACTGTTCATTTTTTTTGCTTTATTTTTGCCAATCTTTATGTAAAAAACAAGAAAATTTGAATGTAAACACCCTCAGGATATTTAAAGAGGTATGGTACTTTTGTTATTTTATGGCGAGTGGTTCCTGAGAAATTGCAGCCAAGCTTATTTTTTTATGCTGCAGGTAATATTGGGTGTAGTGTGTCAATAAAGCTTCTGCAGGCCAATTAGAGCAAAGTAAAGAATATTATAACTGTTTATGTATGAGAGGAGATTTTCACATGTTGGGTTTTTGATATAAATTCAAATATTTATAACAAAATAAAATAAAATTTACTGAAAAGAAGAAAAATATGCCAATAAATATATTTTATTAATAATAAATGACAATATTTCAATAAATGTATGCCATTTTTAAACTAATAAATGATGTGACTTCATTAATAAAAATTTGCATATTATTTTGTTTTTTTACAAATAATTTTTTAAAACATGGTCCAATTTTCTTTATTCATAGCTTGTTTTATTCAGAAGGCTTGCCACTATTCAAAAATAACAAACATTTCATTGGATGGCTAAGACTTCATACAAAAAAATTGTTCTCTCTTCAATCTCATAAGGACTTTATTCCAAAAACTCTGCAAAATTACGAATTAAACATTTAACTTCAATTAGTGCTTCTGTTTTTAAACATTTATCTCATAAGGAACAAAAAGTTGTGAAAAAAAAATTTGAAAAAATATTCACATTGATAAAATGAGAATGAAAAACAATAAATGGTAAAAATGTCAAAAGATTTTGATGAAAATTAAGTGAGATATCACAATGTGAATTTTTTGCATATTAAATTTAATTTCCAATATTTAGCAGACATTAAGAGGTTAAATTCTATTTTAAACCTGAGAAAATGTCCACACAAACACTTGAAATGTTAAGAGTAATTTATAGTAATAATTTATGTCCTATACACAAGTATTTCAGTGGTATAGATACTTCAAAGACAGCTGAGAGGATTTGAATGATGATGAATCACCAGTCGTCCGAAGTGAAAAAAAGGGATGAACTCAAAGAAAGTGCATGAACAGATTGCTATCAATCCAAATGTGACATTGTGAATAATGGCAAGAGAATTTGGTGTTAGCAAAGATCTGTTTCATGAAGTTATAACTAAAAATTTTGCCAAATGAACAATTTGGGCTTGATTTGTACCACACTAATTAACTGGTGATCAAGAAAGAGCTTGCTTGGAACACTGCAAAGACAACATTAAAATGGTTCAGAGGAACAAAAACTTCTTAGATTCGATACTAACTGACAATGAGATGTGATGTTTCCAGTATGATCCATCAACTAAGTGGCAAAGCACAAATGGAAATTGTCTAACTCAATGAGACTGAAAAAATTATGCTTTCAGAAATCATGAATCAAGGCAATATTCACTTGTTCCAAGGCAATATACCAAAGGTATTGTTCACCAGGAATTTTTTCCAGAGTGACAACAGTTAGCAGTGACAAATTTTATTTGGATATTTTGAAGCATTTGTGGAAAAGAACTGTATAAACAAGACCCAAATACAAAGGCTAGGCAGCTAGTTTCATGATAATGCAATGATGCAAATGACCATTGCCGTCAAGCAGTTTCTGGCTTGAAAACAAGTGTACATTCTTAATCATCTACCTTATTCCCCAGATGTAATTATTTTGTTTCCAAAACTAAAAATGCCAATGAAAGTGATCAATATGATGACAGTGAAACAATCAATATTGTTGTGACAAGGTTAATTGATAGGATTCTGAAATCAGAGCTCCAAAAATTGTTGCACTGATTACTTGATCATTCTCAATACTGTATCAATGCAGAAGGAACATATTTCAAATAAAAACAGATTTATACTAATACAGCCACTGTTTCACTTTTTGCAGCATCAGTGAATTATCTATCAGACATACTGTATATGATTACATAGAATAAGACAAAAAACTAGCATTTCATGCAAAGCGAGATAATTTATACATACCGCAATAAATTATCTCACTTTGCATGAAGTGCTAGTTTTTTGTTTTATTCTATGTGATATCAACGAAGCAAAATGGATTTAATTAGTACTGTATATGATTATTTGCATCTATGGATAATCATGTTCAGAATTATGATAGCATTTAAATTATAACCAAAAGTTTGAATATATCCTCATTTTCAGTTCAAGAGTTCTATCAAGTTTCTAGTGTAAGCCCTGTTCTATTGAAAAGAACAAAACTGATAAAAGGCATTTAAAGAAGTAAAAAATTTAGAAGTTATTTTAAATTTTCTTATAAGTCTTAATATTTCAACATTAAATTTTATAGAAATCTATTTAAAATACATAAGACAATTAAAATAATCAACTATTATATGTTGTGAAAAACTTTTAATTAAAATTTAATTTGAACAATAATCTACATGATTTTCTTAAATCCAGTAACTTATACAGGCAGTCCCTGAGTTATACAGGTAGATCATTCCCTGAAACCCTATGTAATTCAAAACATATGTATATCAGAGTGTTTATTATACAGTAATAGTATGTCAAAATGCTGCAACACTGTGGAGACTCAGAATTCGGGTCAGATACAAGATTTCACTCCCCCACCTCATTGAAAATTACAAAAGGAATTTGAACGGAGTGACACTTTAAAAAAGAAAACAAACGATAAAAATATCGTACTACTCGGTCTGGAGAACCTTGTTCTCCACAACATAAAGAAATAATAAATGATAGAAAATATATATCAAACAAGAGTTGTGTTACACGCAGATGGTGGAAAGAGGAGAAGTATGGTATGTAACAAGGGAAAACGAAAAGGGGGAAAAAAGCAAAGTTGTTAGTAAGAAAACAGCGATTAATCGGGGAGTTCGCTCACAGTCACCGAATGGACCAGACATGTCTGCGAGTCACTCTGAGGTCTCCACATAGACCGGACATCTCTAGAGGTCTGCTCTCGTCGGACTCTGGACAGAAGATGGGGAAAATGTAACAGTGAAGACGATTCCATGTCCCGTCCTGTCGGTGGACATCTGACAAGGACTAAGGAACGAAAACAAAGAATAATGAAGGATTGAAGAACATTACTTTTACTCTCTCTCTCCCAGGTATGATCGCTCGCGTCAAATAGCTCTCTCCAAGGAAATATGTTAATATTATGTTTTATTTTATTTTGAATAAATATATTTTTTTACTTTATATGTGTTTCCAAATCAATTCTCCTGTCCTTGATCCTTGCGCTACCTACTCACATGTCTTATACTGAAATCAACATTTTAGATGATTTAATGAATTTTCAGTCATTTCCTGACGGTGGAATTTCACATGTTGGAGAAACACGTAAAACTTCTCCTGGTGTCAGACTGATGTTTCGACCTACACAGGTTGCGGGATCCTTACAACACTAAAAATAGTTATATTAATGAATAAGCACATAAGGTGCATGGTAAACAAATTGCTTACCATTCTGGAGGATCTGGATTCATTTCCAAATCCACACCTTCAGTTTTAGAGAGATCCAGGTCAGGGCCTGGCTTGTTATCTAAAAATAATTTTATGTCAGTACAGATCTACACAAGTAATGAATTGCCTGTGTTATTTTTAGATTGTGCACTGATATGAATGATATTTCCAAGTGTATATAAATGTATAGTTTTAAATTCTTTGCAAGAAAATATGCAAAGCATATCTACATTAACATTTTCCCAATGGGTATTCAAATCTCATGGAGCATTATGATAATGGAAATGATGTTTTACTTGTATTGTTTTTAATTTTTGTTGGTTGTATTGAAAAAATTTCCTTTCTTCAATTTGAATATTTTCTTGAGGAATCAAACATAACACACATGATCTGACATCAACTTTTAGTGTGTGCAATTATTAGGATGGGCCAATCAAATTTGGATATTTTTATCAAAATTACTAATATACAAAAATAAAAAATAGTTAAAAATTTTTGCAAGTTTTATTTATTATTTATTATGGATATATATTATTACTGTAATAATAATATATATCCATTAATTCATAATTTGAAATAAAAAATTTGAAAATTCTAGTTGATAAAGAATTTTAGTCGTCAATAGATAGTAAACAGTTTAGACAAAGACCAAGATTGTATATATTATGGTGGGAGATAAATGAACAGTTAAATAATATGGGAAAGAACTAAATGTAAAGAAAATTAACTGATTCAATATTTTCACTTCTAGAAACTCTGTTATCTTATTTTTTCTATTGTATTTTATGTTATAATTTTATTTATAAAAATATGAAGTACTTATAATATATACATATGTATGTATTTTCAATTTTTTTTTAATTAGGGATAAATAAATAATCAATTACCTAAACATTCACAAAAAAAACAAAATGGCTGAATCTTATATATAATATAATAAAGAAAAATTTTCACTAAAATTTCAATTAACCATAAATGATTAAATGTAATAGTCTTGATGATAGATCTGTAGCATTAACCACTCTGGATATATGAAACTGATAATTTGATGTATCATATACAACAATCTGTTGCCAGTGTCAAATCATACTTGAATATTCAGTATCATATAATCCTAATTTTACATATGATCAAAACAGAAATACACATAGTATATGATTCTAGATTGAAAGTTTTAGCAGTATAATAATATAAACATTTTTGACCTATGGGAACAATGGATTCCTGGATATCTAACTATTTAGGAAATTAAATAATTTTTCCTAGTAGAATTATTTTTCTGCTCAAGAAATGCAAAATCTGATTTCAGAATTCAACTCAAAAATAAAATCAAATATTGAAAAGATAGCTAATGAGGTTCATCAACTTTCTCATTAAAATTTCAATTTTTATATATTTTTTGTTTATAAATTAAGTAAAATATTTCATAATTTGAGTATTTTTTGTGTATTCTTTTGAAGTTTAAATTATGGGAATAGATTAGAGCCTTACACCTTTAGGAATCTGCAAAAGCCAAAAGATTAAAAATCATTGTTCTAATAGATTACTTCCAACAATTAAAATAATATACTCTGAGTTAAGGAGTTGTATATAATAATAACATTTTTACAGAAAAACAGTTCATCACAAGAAAGTTTTATTAAAAACAATAATATTTTCAGTGTTCCATAAGGCTAAAAATTTTGGCTTTCAGGAAAATGTTACTGTTCTTAATAACTTTCTTGTGAAGAGTTTTCCTTCTGTTATATTTATCAAATCAGGAAGAAAAATAAAAAATTAATAAAATTTTTTTAAAAACATTATCTTGGAAAAGAGTGGAAGTTTAATTCCTGATTTTTTCATAATATATTTATCAAAATGGAAATTTTCATTTTTCTTTATTTTTCTCTTTCATTTAAAGGTTTTGGTTATGCTAGAAATGTTCACGATACATTATTTTTTGTTATATTGTAAGTAATCAGAATTACTCCAAAATTTTTTACAAATATTGAAAGAAATAAAAAATAAAATTATTACTTATTGTATATATATTATTCAATACAAAAAGAGTCATACTTTAAGTATTATAAAATAATGTCAATTATATTCTTAAAAAGTCCTGATACTAGAATTTTTCTCATAAGTATTGATGCTAAACTTGAAAGTAATATTTTGATTCTAAAATGTAGTATATATAAGAAATATTTATTCATTGTAAACATTGATATTATTTTTAACATAACTCTCTCTCTTAGTCATGGGATTACAAGAAATATTTTTGTTTAATTTTTACTATTATATCATAAAATATTTAATAATTATATTAATTGATGTAAAAAAGATGTATATAGTATAACAGTATTTGAATAAATAGCTTTTGTCTTAAATATCAAACAATTAAACTTAATTCTAATTCTTTGGGGGAAAAAAAATAGAGAGCTAGAATTATGTTTAAATAAAGCATTCCAACAGAGACTTTAAATATAAGGATTAGAACTTTGAATATTGTAAAACTGATGCAAACTTTAGAGAAAGAGAATACAGAAAAGAGACAAACTGTGATAGAGAAATAATAGTCCTAAGTTATATTTAAAACAAAGCAAAATATCATAAAAATTTCATTGGATGAGACTGATATTTAAAAAATGTGCAGCAGATAAAAGTTAATGTAGTAAAAACTAAAAAATCTTTTAAATAAAAATCAAAAGGCAATAGTATTAATTTCAAGCAATTTAGCTCAAAACTGTGTTTATGATAAAAGAGGATTATCTGTATTCAAACAAATGCAAATGTAACCCTGATGACATGGCAGTTTTCAGAATGGTAGATTAATTAGTAAAAGGTTTTTTATTTAAGTTCAAAATGTTACTAATAATAATTTCTAAGGCTTAAAATGTAATTTTATAGTATTATGTTTAGAATTAATGTGTAGTGAACATTTAGATATTATAAATGTTCACTACACATGATTGTTAAATACTTAATGTAAAAGTGGTTTTCTATAGTAATGTATGTATTTATAGTTTTGGAATATTTAAATTTTAAGTTGTATATACTATAATTGTTGAGACTAGAATACTAGAATTCGGCATAATTCAGAAGTAGAACAAATATAAAGTTGTTCAATTTTATGATAATGAATTACTATACTGTATATTATGTGATTTATGCCATTTTTAATTAACATTTAATAAAATATAATTGGCAATGCAGGAATGATAATATTCAAGAAAATTTAAAATTAGATTGTTTTCAATGAAAACATATACATACAATTATAAAAAATTTATAGTGGTGTGTGTGTGTGCGCATGTGTGCGTGTGTGTGCGTGTGCGTGCGTGCGTGTGTGTGTGTGTGTGTAACTTTGCATTTCTTTTAAGTAAATAAGTTAACAGATTGATTATGGAATTAAATTGTACATCATTAATTTATTTGTCAGCAGTTACTTCAGAGCACTGACACCACAAGCTGGCCAACACTTACGATGGGATCAACAAGAAAGTTGAAGTATGAGGATCAATGGAGTAAATTTAGATCCCTCCTGAATATCTGTTATAACCAACTTATTAAATGATTACATTTCAACAGTCATAAAATCTGATAAATCATAGTTTTCTGAGTAATTAAATATGTTTCAGTTGATTCGTCTTTTAAACTTTTATTAAACTAAGGATTTAGAAGAGGATATCAATGAATCATATGAAATTTATTTATGAAATAAATACCTATGTATATATTTATTTCTGACTTGTGTTAAAAGTTCTAAATACAGTAGTTTTAATTAAAAAAACGTGTTGTATATCATATGTTTTTTGAAAAATGTGAATCATTACTCCACATCAGTCCATTTTTATTGTTATAAAATGATAATTTGGGTTTTTATTTGATAATACACTAATGAAATATCTAAAATTAATAAAAAAACTTTCCAACTTACTCATAACTTCTAAATACTTCGTGGGTCAATTTACAATAAAATAATTCTTCATCTGGATCAAGATCATTCGGCGGTTCTTTTCTTACAAACAAATGTTTTCCAAGTAATGGCATTCTTCATAAGATTCTAAAAACAATTTAAAATTATAATCTCAATAAACATTACCTAAGCCTAATCTTAGGGTTAACCTATCATTTTCGATTCAGGATTTTGTTGATAAATATTAATTTTAGTTTATATTAATCTTTAATTATTGTGCATTGACTGAATAACATACACTTTATCCCGTATTAAATTAAATTAAATTTCCATAACTTTACAAATTTACACAATTCACAGTGTCGATTCACCCGCTCATGGCAGGACTGAGTATTGTGGGAGGAGCAATTCCGAAATTTGATAATTGAGAATTTTGATTGGCTCAACCACTTTCACGTGACAGGAAAATGGCCATTATTACTAGACGAGTGTAGCGACTTGATGATTGTTACATCCTATTTCCGTTTGACTTCGTTCATAATTTATGTTATTTTTTATTTTCAGTTTTAAAATATATAATTATATACGAAAATTTTACAAATTTCTTGGGTATAATTAATATATATTAAAATTTATAAAATTTAGTACAGTTATTGGACCAATTATCCGACATCTTAGTATCTGAAACACGGATGTATTATACATTCATGATCCGAAATTATCAGAAAATCGACTATTCCGGAATATGGTAAGAGTGTAGAATTCCTACATGTACAACAAATGCATTCAACATGCATTTGTTGTACATGTAGGAATTCTGGTATTGATCATATTGAATGCATTTATTTCGGTCTAGATCGTTGGTTTCGGTAGACCAAATTAAATCTTAACTTGCTGTTATTATATACATCAATCATTCAAAAGAATTATTTAAAACTAAAAAATAATACTGTGTACAAAAACAACATGTAATCTTCCTCTTCTCTTGGAATAGCTTGAGTAGGGATTTTATACTTAGAATGCCTACTCAAGCCATTCCAAGAGAAGAGAAACATTACATGCAAATTGTATTAATGATTAGAATGTGTTCTTATGTAGAACACATTCTAATCATTAATTCCTAAAAGTTCTGCCAATTTAAATCACAGATATTACTCATCAAAATAAAAAAAAATTCCATATAATTATGAGTCGGAAAATGTTTCGTTTTTGAAATAACACAAGGTTTAAAAATATACAATTTGTTAATTAATAAGCAATCGGCCAGGCTGCCCTCGCAAAAACGCTTCGAATTTCCATTCTAGAGGGCCGAGCTCGATTTTCGGGTCCCATTCCTTGGAAATTTTTTCATAGGATGCGGCCCGGTACATTGATCTCCATCCTCTATAATCCGGCTGACTCCTGACAAGGTGGACAGCCTATGCTGGATTGTTATAGTCCCGTCACGTAGTAATCATCACTGATTGGAAAGTGGCATTATCTGCTGACAAAAACAATTGGGAGCTTTCGCATAGCTATGATTCGGCTCCGACCATAACTAAACGACAAAATCATATCATTTCGGAAGGTTATCAATAGTCGCTTCAGCAATTCAAGGTTAGTTTCAACCTTCGACATCAGATGCTCTATTATCGAAAATTCTCTGTATTCTTGTAAATTATTTCTATTCTATCCTCTATTATCTCTAATAAAGATCATGTTATATTAAACAGCTGACGGCGAATTTTAATATTCTGGCTTGCATCGGGCAGCAAAAATATGGCTTCCTTATCGTCCCGAAAATACGATAAAAACTGTTTTTATCGGTCAACAATACCACCGATACATACGAAAAGCAACGATACATTTTGCAACTTCGCGCATGTATAGACCAGGGGTCTCCAAACTACGGCCCGAGGGCCACATCCGGCCCGCGGACAGATTTTGTCCGGCCCGCGGAGA
>WUQG02024148.1:0-11299 GCA_011317285.2 Androctonus mauritanicus | reverse complement strand
TAGAGTGGACATGCGCACTCTAGTTATATATAGTAACTCCATGGCCGTATCACTATTCATGGTAGCCCATAAACAGCGGCAACTACCGGTGAAAGGAATGTGATACTTTCCTATATCCAGAGGTTTAGATGAATCCATAAATCTATAGATGTATCAGTTTTTAGCGCCATCTATTATTAATTGTAAAATCGTTTCTAATAAAAACATTTTTTTTTGTTTTCGATATAAAACTAAAATTTTTATATTTTAGATGTAATTTATTCTAAAAGTTATTAATAAAAATTTAAAAGGAATTCAGTTGATTATTACTAATTTTTCTATAATTGATTCGTCATTTGTTCATTTGAATCACGTGGTTCATAACTATAGCAGTAGAGATTCCGAACAGGCGCTTAATTTAGATGTTGCTGAATTTAGAAAACATTAGATAACGTGTAAAGTCGACAAAAATCTAATGTAAGTATTTTTTATCGTCATTAGATTTAATATTGAATACAGTAACCAAAACGAAAGTAACTTGACAAAATCTGTTTTTATAAATATAAAATTTCCTACCTCCCTTTAAACTTTAAAATTACTTTGTGTACTCTATATACTGTACTGTAGTTTCGTTTTCATGACGTTCTGTTTGTTGATAGATTTGCGTAGAATTATCTCTTTGAGATTTGGTTTAAGTTACCGTGATCTTAGTTATAATCTGATTATTGAGGATTTTAATTAGTTAGAAATCTTGAATATGTTATTTTATTAAGAAAATCATAAAACCAAATTCTGATATGGTACCAGCATACTTCAGTTCTCTACCGTTTGTCAAATGCAGTACACAACTACTGTATGTTGTTGCAGTGAGACAAAATCTGTACAATATTTAAAACTAATTATTGTCTTTTAAGAATATCAGTGATCTTGAATAATTGCATTCATAGCTTTATCTGAAGATCGACGTTCTTTATAATAATCTATATTTAAATTTTCATTCAAATATAAAAAAGATTTATTTTTATCATCAAGAATGCAAATTCCTCAATGAGATAACGATCGGTGGTACAAAATGTTCGAAGGACACGGGCGTACGAACCAAGGGGACCCATGAAGGACAAAAACTCTCATTATAAAAAATTATGTTAAAAGTAAATACTGTATCCAATCGAAAAAATCCAATATGTAAAAAAATAAGTCAAGTAGAGTTAAAAAATTAGAATATGTATTACAATATAAAGTGGTTACTTTGATTAACTTTATTGTTTTATTTTCTTAAATCATCGGCTAAGTAGGCACATTTAATTACAAAAAAAATATCCTAATTTCTTAACATTGTACTTGGCTTATTTTTTATTGTACACTAGTGGTCAAAATTGTGGAAACTTTTTGGAAAAAATGTATTTCTGAGGTTTGATGCCTCATAATATCACTTTTTTTGGAGTAATTCATAAAATTATATATCAATGGAAAGATAATCTAATCAAGAATGTAATGCAATAACTTTTATGAAAGATTTTGTTTATTAGAACAGCAGTTATAAAGAAGAAAAGTGAAAAAAGCAGAAAAAATGAGATATACAAAAATTCTCACCATGTAAGTTAATACTTAGTTGGTAACCTTTAGCATTAGTTATGGCCTTTACAACACCTTCCTATGAAGTGAACCAAGTTTTTTTTAGTTCTGCAGCTATTATAATGTGAAACCAAAATTGAATTATTGCTTCTATTAATTGGGTTTTACTTGTTGCTTCTGACTAATAAGTTTCTTTAATCAGCTTTATAGATTTTTGATTTGGTTAAGGCATGGTCATTAGATAGAATGGTCTAGATACTAACGCCCACTTTCTTTGTTTAGTGTGTACTGTTGTCAAGGTCAACCGAAAGAGGGTGGCGAATCGCATGTTGAGTTAAAGCTGTTAGCTATAGCAGATGCAGTATATACAAGCAAACTCTTTTCATTTATCAAATTTCTTTAAAAAATGCCTACTTGTTTTGTTACTGGCTGTCGAAGCATTTACTGAAAAAAGAAAAATGAGTCGAATTTTGAAAAACGACCCTTTTTTCAAAATTAAAGAAGAAAATGCTGAACTCTGGAATAGACAAATATCAAGAGCAGATAAGCCTCTCATTATTAACTGCCACGTATGTGATCTTCATTTTGATGAAAGATATATATTAAAAACATTCACGCATACGATTAATGGTGAAAGAGTAGAAATAGGGGTAAATGGGAATTGACAGAGGATGCCATTCCTAAGATATTTCCAAATGCATCATCTATTATCTAGGAGGATTTGTGGCATGTAAGTTGATTAGTAATAAATGTGAAGATTGCAGGAAGACTATGATTTCAGTAAAGCCTTCTCATGCTTTGGTTGCAAAAATGGTAACCATGAATTCAAAAGAATTTATCCATTACAAAAACTGTATCTTCTTTTAAGTTTTGTGGAAGATCGTATAGAAAAGCATCTTGCTGCTGATCTGAACTCAGATGTCTATTTTTAAATAATTGAAGAATTTTTATCTGCTCTGCAAGCTTCAGATAGCTTTCAAATTGGATGCACTTCAGTAGACCCCAGAATCCATTGGACATCACAAGTATTACATTTTTATGTGACTTGTCGGTTGCACTTCATCTGACAAAAGAATAAAATGCTGAAATGTAAAATCAGAACAAAGAGCAATAGAAAAATTGCTCACTCGCAATGATATCCATATTAAAAAATAGTAAATAAAATAGATTATAGATTTATTTTTATTATTTCAGTTTGAAAGTGAAAATTCTGTTATATATTTTTTATGTAGAATTGTATAATTTATTTCATTCTGTGATAAGTAATTAAAACTAAAAAGACTGTTTTGTGTTTTTTCGATAAATTATTGTTCTGTACTTTTATTTCCGAAATGTGAAAATAAATCCTGATTAAAGATTATTTTTTTTATTACTTTGATTACTTAAAATATTAAAAAATAAGTTTTTGATTGTTTATTCTAAATACAATGTTTTATAAAATAAATAATAAAAAAAGTATTTTTCTTGATTATTTTAAATACAATGTTTTATTTTATAAAATGTTGTATTTAAAATAATCAAGAAATAATTAAAAGCGAATAGCTTTTAACATTAAATACTCTAACTATGCGATTAAAGAGATTACAAAAGATCAATAAATTTTTTGATTGCTTAATTTTATGAAATATAGTAGTTGAAAAGTGCATTAAAAAAGCAAATGTTTGAAGGAACTGACCGAATATGCGACTTGTGTCCTCTGGTGGCTAACAGGAACGACAGTACAAACTTCGAAACGAGTGTCCAGACCATACTATCTAATGACCATGGTTAAGGTCTGAGCTATTCCCAGGCCATTCCAGCAATGGAATATGATTATCTTGAAACCACTTTTTGTATACAGCAGCAATATGACATGGAGCAAAATTCTGTTGAAATATAAATGCTTTAATATCTTGGAAAAGATCATGTGCAGAAGGCTTCAGTTTGGGCTCAAGTATTTTATGTATGTATTTTTGAGCATTTATATTTTGTTTAATCATGCAAATTCTGCTCACATCTTTTGATATCATACAATCCCATATCATAACAGTACTAGGTGCTTCACGGTAGATGTAATGCAATCATGATGCATATCTTCTCTGTTTCTTCTCTTTACATATTTTATGCCATCACTACCAAACAGGGAGATTTTGATCACATCACTCCAAATAACACTTTATCATTGTTAACACTATCCATTTAACATGGGTTTTATCCCAGTTTAATCTTTTCAACCTTTGTTTGAGAGATAAAAATAACTTTTTTTGTGGAATTCTAGCATTTAGACCAAATTCTTCCAGTCTGCACTGGAAAAGTCCTTTAACTCAATGTCCTATTGCATTGTGCCATTTCATCTTGCATACAACTAGATAATTTTCTTGTCATGTAAGCATAGTCTCTTGATTCTTCTATCATCATTTGTTGTTGTCACTTTTTCCTGCCTTTACCAGTCTGGTTTTGTAGTGACTGATTCTCCTTATACCTCTTCAAAAATTCAGAAATTCCATCATTGATTAAGTTTCCACTAATTTTCCTTCTAATTTCTTCATAACTGTAGCATTGTTCACTTAATAGTACTATTTTGCATTGCTTTCTGGGTGACCACTCAACTCTTCGCACCATTTCTTTAATTTTATTACATTTTACAAGTTCAGTAAATGAAAGAACACAAAAAAACCATCCAATTTGTTAGCAATCACATAAACACACTGACAAATATCCTCCTCTCAGCTTCAATACATGACATCAATACCTGAATCCTACTGTGACCTTATTGGGTCTCTAAACATTCATACCCATTAGCTATATTCAAATGAAGGAAGGCTACTTCATATCAACCTAAGCAAGTTGTGCTGCTTTTTTTTGTTATTTGGCTATAACTTTTCATAGATTACAGATAATTGAATAAACTTTATTACATTATATTATTAATTAAATTATCTTTCCAGTGATATATAATTTTATGGTATTACTTAAAAAAAAAAAAAAAAAAAAGTGGTGTTATGAATGATAAAAACCTCAAAAACAATTTTTTCCAAAAGTTTTCAAATTTTGGCTATTAATGTATATGTATAAACAAAAAACAAAATCCATACTTCTAAACAACTGCTTTATTTGCAATAAAATAAGTGCTTAGTAATTATTGGTGTACTAAACAAAAAACAAAAGCATATTTAACATTAGTATATGTGTAAACATAAAACAAAAAACATATTTAAATGAAGACAATATTCTACCACTATAATGTCTTTTTTCTTAACCTGGAAAACTTTTAAAATATTCTTATGCTTAAAAGTCTTTGTTTAATGCAAAATGCCAGGTTTTTGAAATATTTTCAATTGGTTGCTCATTAACTGTCACATTTCTTCATTTGTTTGAGTATTTCTGAGAATTTATATGTCAGATGTTTATTTTGATAAAAAAATAACTTAAATGATTATAATAAATTGTTTGTTATAGTTTATTGTAATTATTTAAAATTTTTCTTTATGAAGAAGAAAATCCAAAAGTTCCAATAAGTTAATGCAAAAGAATTAACTAAACATCTTAACCAATTTCAGAAACACTTTAAAAGTTAAAACACAGTAAAATTAATGAAAATATTATTATACCCATGTTCTCCACTGTGTTCAACAAGAATTAAAATCCTGCTTGTTTTCACCCATTCACGAACTAAACCAGCATCTATAAACTATAATATAGTTTAGGAAATAGTTAAAATATTTTAAAAATCAATCATAATAAAATATATCATATCTGAATAATAAATTCTTACTATAACTAAACTTAAAAATGACTAAGGAATTAATACTTTAGATAAGAGATGGACAACATGGAACAACTCTGGTCTGCTAGTAGTAATCTGACACAGGATTATTTTTAATATATACATAATAAACAATCTGCCAAAGAATATATAAATCATGAAACGTTTATATTATAATTATTATATTACAATAAACAAACAAAATTGTTTATGTTTGTTTATTGTATATAGCATTGAATTAAACTTTTTTTTATGAAATCTGCTTCCCATGTTCTAATTAGTCTATTTATCAAATTTGATAGCATTCAATTGTTATATCAGGCTATAGGAAGTTCTGAATAGGGGAAGTTTAATTATGGCCATCTGTATTTTCTGGATTATCCAGACATTTGATTATTTTAACCTACATTCAAAATTAATTCCTAATTTCCTTTTGTATAGAAATATCCACAATAATGAGAGTGATTTATATCAGCTAATCCTGAAATAAACTATAGTTAACATATTATAGCAGTATTTAAGATAGAAGCAATTATACCAAAAAGCCCTTGCTTTATAATCAGAACTTTTCTTTTAAATCTGTGAAATAAGAAATTTCTAATTGGTTCATTTAGGAAATATGTTACAAAATATAGTATATAAATTTATTTTAGTACTTTTGGATGCAAAACAGCAGCAACAGCATCCAAATTACAAACAAGCAGAGTTATTAGCAAAACTTGCATAAATTAAGAAACTTGAGAAGCAGATGTACTAATATTTAAAAAAATTTTGCTTTTATATAGAAAAATGTTTCTTCTTTAAAGACAAGATTTATGTGAAATTCATTAGTCTAATTCTAATTCATTATGGGAAAAAAATTAATGAGAAAACTAATTTATGCATGAAATTGAAAAAGAAAATAATATACCAGTATAAATCTTTCTTTGAATTAAAACGTTTATATGTGAATTTGAAAAATATTCAAACAAATTCTGAATATCCCAAATTTTAATTTACTAATATTTATTCAGAGGAAATTCAGGATTAATTAGTAAACTATAAATGAAAATAAAATTCAAAAGGATACCATAATACATTTATCACCAGGATGAAGAATGCCTTGAATGAATCCTAAAATTTGTTGATCCATTATGAAATATATCCTTAATACTACTGATCTGCTACAGCTAATAAAGAAAAATATAAATATATATATATTTTTTAAATTTTATTAAAATAAATTTATTAAGTATTACTACATAAATAGGATATTAATTATTTTATTTAATTTTAAACTGAATTCTATATTAAATTTTATACTATACCAAATAAATTAAATAAAATCTATATTAATAATAATAAATCTATATCTATAATAATAAATAAATTAATTAAAATCTATATTTAAAAGAATTAAACAAGAAACACATTTTCCACATTTTTCCCATACAGTTTTTGATTATATTGAAATAGATAAATTTTAATTGCTATTTTATATTTAATTAAATTCAATTAATATTGATTTCCTCTAATAATCTATTAAAACATAGTATGTAACTTGTAATACAGGTATTCCCCAGTTTACAAAACTAAGACTGAAGTTTTTTACATAAATCAAAAATATAATTTTTTAACGAAAATTCTAAATTGGAACTCCTGGAGCTAGATGGACTATGGTGATTATAGCTACACAACATTATGATGCCAAAGTGATTTCTAAATGAAAAGGAGACAATACACATGGAATGATATACCAGTAATATGATATTTAACATCAATAAATATATAAAAACAAACATTTATTGATCTTAAGTATCATATACAAATTTGTATATTTTTGTAAATGAGTATACGAAAATATATAAATAAATCAAGTAATCAGAATTAGTAAATATCATAAGCTAACATGTTCATACTTGTAACTTACAAATAATAATATGCTCTATATCTGAAAAAAAAATTAAAGTTATGAAAAATATTTTATGTAAAGTGGAATGATCTGATCATCATTATTTTATTTATTTAGTAAATAAAATTTTTCTATTTGAATATTTATTTTTCAAATTTATTTTACCAAATAAATTTGAATCATTAACAAGTAAAATAATTATTACTATTACTCAGTGTTATATGATAAGCAATAATTGTAATAAAACTAAATATTTCTAAACAATCACCTTTTGTTTTGTTTTATTAGATAAAAAACATGGATTATTTTATTCTGAATGAAAAAAATCAATTTTTTAGAGATACAGTGATAGCTTGACTTATGAACTGCTCTACATACAAACATTTTCATATTTCATTTTGGCCTCTAGATACAAATTTATTCTTGAGATACAAGCTGTGATGCATTTTATTATATTATATTTGTAAAATATTTTCTATAAGTTTCTATAAAAATATCTCAATTATTTTTGAAATATGCATATATAGCTGTTAATATGATAAGGATTGTTTAATTTTGATAATATTAAAAGATCTACATAATAATTACTAGTTATATCAAATTCTTTGTTTACTAATTTTTAACTCACAACAAGAGTTAAAACCTAAAAGACAAATAGAAGCAACTGATGACAACAAATTAAACCTTGAACTACAAAATCAGTTACAAGAAAATTGATTTTTTTTTTATTTAATGGAAGATGATTTTTTTTATAAAGCATGTAAAATTAAAAATTTCAAAAATAAAAATAATAATTGACACAAATACATATTTTTTTATTGTTTTTAAAATTTATAAATCTGGGAACAGATTAATTGATTTCCCACAAGATAAAATGGAAAACTATGTTTTGAGATATGAATTTTTAAGTTACAAACTGTGGCCAGGAATGAATTAAGTTCATAAGTTGAGGTACCATTATACATACTTATCACTTTTTCTTTGGTTCATTTTCATGAGAAATATTAGATAATTTTTAGTAGATATTTAAAATATGAGCATGAAAAACATTTAGTGCATAATCATTATATTTAATTCAATTTTTTTCTACTATTTATTTCCTTTTCAACAAATTATAATCTTTTTTTGTGAATTTATTTAAAATATACATTTATGAATTTTTAAACAATAGTTGAATATTTCAAAATAGGATTTGTTCCATCTTTCACAAGAACAATATAAATCTTGACTTCCTTCAACTCAGTGATATTCAACTCTCAGATGCCAGTAAACAAAACCAAAAAACTTATTCTTAAAGGTAGTCAATTATTAGAACAACAAAATTTAAAACTAACTAAAAAAATTAAAAGTATTTTCAACTTTATAATCACAATAATACAACTTTGTATACTGTAGAAAAACTTAACATAAAAATACCAATCTATAACTACAGAAAATTACTAAATTAGCATAAAAACCATATTATAGAAGATAAATTTCACTGATATAATAATAAATAAATGCTTCAAAGAAAAAAAAGTTTTTTCTTATAACAAAATATAATATTTGTTATAAGAAAAAATTATCAATATTTCAAAATATTTATACAAAAAATATTTTATAAATAAAATAAAAATAAAAAATAATTCTAGAACAGTCTTATATTATCAGATAAACATTTTCACTGATAGTTTTGAAACAAGAAAAAATGACAACATTATTATAATCAATCAAATGATGTAATTTCAACACTAGTTGGTGTTGAAATTACATCATTTGACTAAGCTAAAAATGCTTCATTAGTTGAAAAAAAAATTTACAATCACAATACTTTTTTATTACTATATAATATAAAATATATTACAGATAGAGTAATACTAAAAAGTTTCATTGTCCAATAAGGAAAAATTAAATTTATTTTGAAAAAACCAGAAAAAGTTTAATTTTTTTCTGAAATCTTAAATAATTGAGGATTTTTTTAAATAATTGTTTAAGTAAATAAAAACAAATCATCTACCTTATAGTTCATAACTTCTGCTACAAAACTACCAATTTTTATTAAAAAATTTTGAAAAGAAAAGTTACAGCAAAAAACTGCTAAAGCTAAAATTTTTTAAAAATTTAAGTGGAGCTGATGAAAAAATTATGAGAAAATGGACTGGAATACAAAGTGTATGTACTGGAATACAAAGTGTATATGTATAATATATATATATATTTATTGTTATTGTTATATATATTATTTTTAACATATTTATTGTTATATATATTATTTTAACATTTCATTTTAATGTGACCAAATATGTAGCAAAAGTTGTTTTCAATAGTTTTCAATCATATAGAAAAACAATAATATGTATAAAGTGCCAACCTTTAACTTTTATCATGGAGATAGAACAGTTAACAATATCCAAATATTTATATAAATTTTAATGGAAGATTATATAAAAATGACAAATCATTACAATGCAACCACACAGGGGATTATATAAAAATGAATCAACATTTTGATAGAGATTGCAACAAGAAAAATTCCAGCAATATTTTTATATAAATCAATTTTAAGTAAATGTATGAGGGGAGAGTCAGTCAGGTAAGTTATAAACATGTGTGAGAGTCTGATGGAATATGGATATGATGATGTACCTCATAAAAGGAAGACTCTTGAGCTAGAGGAGGGAATCATTCAAAATTTCTTGTAATAGATGCAGGTGACACTATGCATGCAACAACATGGTGAATGTTTTGTTGAAGTAAATGATCAAAAAGTAGCAGTCTGTTGTGCAACTTTAGTGGGCAAAAAGATTTGCTGCAAAAGACACTTATAAAGAACTCATTCCTGTGCATGGACAAATACATTATCACAACAAATGATGCACAACTAAATGGAGAAGGTTTGCCAATGGGCACAAAAAAGTCAATGAAGATCAATCAGACCAGCCTGTGGAGATTGACCACCTCAATTGTGAAGCATGTTGAGGCAATGATTCTCTTGTTGACAGTCGTACATGGTGAAGGCTAAACTGTTTAGCTTACATCATCATGCACAACTGTCTAAAGTTCCATAAAGTGTGTGCATACTAGCTCTCCTCTGATTGTTGCCAAAACAACAATCAGAGGAACAAAAATTGATGTGTATAAGCCTATCATTGCACCCATCTGCTTTGGTATGCCATGTAGGGACAGAATATGCTGAATCATATTGTCATGGGTGCACCACTACCAATCTGAATCAAAGCAGGTTTCCATGCACAAGAAATATTCCCAGTCACCAATGGCCAAGAAATTCATGATGATATCCTCAGGTGGAAGATCATGTTGACTGTTTTTTGGAATGCAAAGAGGATTCTGCTGACCCATTTCTAACCAAGGTGTGCTAATATCAATGCCAATTTATACTGTGAAATATTAAGCAAAGTCTATGATGCAATTTGCCAGAAATGTCCAGGCCAGTTATCCTGTGCATCTTACTCCATTATGACAATGCCAGACTGCATACAGTCTGACAGATGTTGGCACAGATAGCGAAACTGTAGTGAGAAGTGCAGGAACATCCATATTAATCTGGATCTCACACCCCAACTTCCACCTATTTGGTCCTGTGAAAATACATTTGGCAGGCTAACATTTCAGCAATGATGCAGAAGTCAAACAAGAGAAGCACTTGTGGCTGTGACAGCAGCTGAAACAGTTCTACAATGAAGGATTTTAGGGACTCACACAGCATTGAGACAAGTAGGCAAATGTAGAGTGGATTATGTGGAACAATTAACAGTGATACCAAAGAGATCTCTCTCACGATTTCCATGATATCAACTTTTATCTTATTTACTGATTCTCCCTCGTATGTAATTATTTCAATTTATTAATGATTATTTATATTTATAGATAATATATACAATCATAAAAACTCACTTATTGAAAGCAAAATTGAAATAAATTTATCTTTAATAATACATAAAAATACTTTTGGATATTAAAATCCATCTTCAGTTACAGAACAAAACATACAAATTCAAATTTCATTACAGTAAAACTTCGATCTAATGTTCGTCGATCTAATGTTTTCCTCGATCTAACATTCTTTTTCTCCGGTTCCGGCAAAAAATAGGGGAAAATAACATTAAAAT
>WUQG02024137.1:0-11299 GCA_011317285.2 Androctonus mauritanicus | reverse complement strand
GGTTTGTTTCGCCCACGTCATTGTAAGAGCGACCTACCTTGTGCTTGGCGCTATATGTCCTTCTGTGGATCCAAGCGTCATTAAACTATAACTAACTAAATAGCATTTGTCATTCTATAGAATGCCTAGGTATTATATACAATGCCTAGGTATTCTATAGAATGCCGGCTTTTCAAACTTTGTCGGTAACATAATAATTTGAAAGAAATTTAGATACATTTTAGATACAGATACATTTTTTCTCTTTGCTGTCGGACTTTTCATAAAATACCTCAAAGAAAAAAACATTAAAAATATTCAAATTTTAAATGATTGTTCCTTTTTATCCTTATTTTATGATTATTTATTTTGAAGCCTCATATATTTCCTTTAAAGATGGCGACCATATTAAATTTTAAAAATTGTATGTTTCTGAAACTTAGATTTGAAATGGCCTTTATTATTAAAATATATCCATTTCTTTTATTAGTTATTAACTATATTAATATTTATTGTGTTAATTATGATTCGCAACAAATTTCATCATTTAAATTTCATGAAATATTTTTAATTAAATATTAAATATGGTGGTTTTCACAATGATTAACTGATTAATCAACTAATAGCTTTTTACATTTTCAGATATTGTTTGACAAATATGTAAAAATTATTTTCCTGGTTTCTGAACATTAAATGCACTAAATTTATAAATTTTCTATGTTATGTAATTAAGATATAAGAAATCGATGAGGATAACAGAGTCTCAACCAAATTCGATCAATTGCGAATTGTGAAAACCAATATAGGCATTTATTTCTCTTGTTTTACAATTTCCTTTCGGAATTAATCATCTCAAATTGAAACATCAAAAAGAAAAATAAATAAAAATTATTCAGCAGAATTATAAACTAGCAAAAAAATGCGGCCGATGAACTAAACAAATGAGCAATTAAGAATAATGAATTTTATAATTAATTTTAAAAGATAAACATGGAAAAAATAAAAAAAAATTAACAATAGCTTTCAGAATAGTGAACTAAACAAATATAAACATTAAAGAATATTTTTATCTAACTGATGAAAAGAAAAGATTGTAGAGAAAACTTTTAACTCGCTGATTGCTAATCATCCAATTGTTCGCAAATAAATGTCATCCTCAATCTTGTTTTTCTTCTTTCTTTTATCTGCGGGTAATCAATTGTTTATATAAGATTATACTTTGTCTGAGAGTTTAGAGTCTTTTCTGTAAAAAGAACATTGAAAATGTTCTTTTTACAGAATAATAATTCGCGTAACTATAAATAAATCAGATCATCATACATTTTACCTGAAAATCATTAGAATATAAAGAACTGATTTGATATTGCAGAATATAATTCCTCTTTTAATATTCATGATCGCCATACCCATTATACATTTCTTTCTGTAATATTATGACCGCATGTAAAACATTTAAGTATGATTAATTATGTATACGGCCAAAATATATGAACATGTAATTTGGTTCTGTATTCCAGAAAATTAGTTTTATTGAATACAATTAAATCCGAGAGTAAGAATATAGATTAAACGTTTTGCTATTTTACTATTTATAAAAAAAAAAAAAAAAAATGGAATCTGCCGAAGTTTATATGTTCTATGTCAATATTAATAAGATTTTTATGTTTTGAAATTCTCCTCTTTACCCATAAATTTTCATTTATTTTTTCAGAAGGTTCATTATAGTGTATTTCTATAAATATGCTGTAAAAACTTAATGCATTATTTAAATAACGAACTATTTTTTGAGATGAATTTGCTTGCAGTTCTGTTTGTTTTCTAGTGATGTTTTTAAGATAAATTTTTGAAGTTTTCTGTATGCTTATTAGAGTTGTACTCATTTGCATGATTATAGTTAGAGTAAATAAATAACGGTTTAATTTCTGACGATAAACATATTAGAATGAATATAATTTAATTTGCATACAACAATTTCAAAGTATTTTTGTGTAAAGAAAGAAGCATCTTCATCAGAAACAAAAAAAATTATTCGTGAAATGCTTTCGATAAAATAATTTTTTCATTTACAGTACAAAATATTACAGTTGTAGTAAAATCAGAATAAAATTCAAAAACCTAGCACACAGTCAAATAATTTAAATTATAGAATATAAAAATAAATTATGTCACATAAAATAAGATACTAAATTATCAAGAAAATAATGCTAAAGATTTAATAAATATAATGTTTAAATAGAGCCTGCAAAACTGATTAGGATTTGGATAGGCACTACTTTAAAGAGATAATTTCCGAATAAATAAAGTGGATTATCTGCAATAATTCACCATACTTACTGTTAAACAGGATAATTAAGAATGCACTGCGTAGGAAATTATAGAAATATTAGGATATTCTGACCAAGTCCATTACATGACTAAAATGCAATTTCTAAAGTTTCTGCAGTTATAAAGTGATTCACTTCATAAACCGTTAATGCTAGCCAGGTAGTAGAAATTATGATGTTAAATTTTCCATATCTAATATCACGCTTGAATTCTTATAGACTTGTTTTAATGGATCATACGGTAGATATATCTAGTTGTTTACATCCTGCATTGCGATTGTAATAGGGTTGCACTATGAAGGATCTTAATTAGCTTTGTTGTTATGCAGAAGGTGATAGCTAGCACAATATTTTTTAGATGAAACTTGAAGTCTATTATGGGCTGCTAATAAGAAATAATACTTATTAGTTTAAATAAATAGGCCTATATTGAGTAATTATTGTTATATATTCCAGTAAATCATTTTGTATAGATTATTCAAAAGGAAATAAAATTTGCTTGAAAAATAGAGGTGCATCCGAAAAGTTTTTCTTTAGAAAACTTGAAATGTTTTAAGTTTCGTGGAATAACTGTTGGCATAAATTTATATTTTCTAGATAATAATTTAATTCTATTTATTAATATTTTTTAAAATTGAATTACAATATGAATATAAATATTTATAAAAATGAAAAGAATGAAATGCCGTTAAATTGCGGAACTATCTATTGAAAAGACAGGATAAGGATAGTGTCCGTTATAATTTGCAATAAATATTACATAAACAGAATTTAGAAAATGGAAATTCAATTCAGGATGGAACAGAAATTGAAGCATTTGTATCTAAGAAATGTCTTGATATTTCTTCTTATTTTTCAGAAGATAAAATTTATAGTTTGATACCTATAAATAAAGTAAAAATTATCAACATAACGTTTGAAAAAATAGAGCAATACCGTATAAAATTAAAAAATTTTTGGCATGTTACTACGGATTCTAGTAGAAAAACTACCAATGGGATATATAGACAAGTCTACGTTATCTATAACAAATTCTTAGAAACAAAATACGATTTATATACGATAATATGAGGAAAAAAATTAAATATATTTATAGGATGGTATCAAATTGCTAGTAATCTAATATAATATTAAGAAAACTATGCGGCAGTGTTCCACTACAAATGGATCTACATTAACTAAAGATTGAAAATACTGAATAGAAAGAATTTTATTCTTTAATCGAATATGAAAGTTGAACCCGATGAGTTTTTGGTCTAGGAAGATCAGACTTTTTACATTTTCCATTGTTGTGATCTTGTTATGAGATATATATAGATTTATTAATAAAGATTGCTATCTAAAATTTCAATAATGCCATATATTGCATCTTAAGTGCTTTGTGAACTTAATAAGTGATTACATAAAATCCTTTGCTGTAAAGAGAAGTGACTAAGAAGTTATAATAAAATTTTGTAATTCATGATTTAAAAATAATTCAATAATATAATCGATAATTATTTCACATAATTTATATTTAAATTTCTGTTGCAAAATCTTAAATTTATTAAATGATTTTTTGTATTTATACGTAAGATTCATATATAGGATCTATATTATCGATATATTTATAGATTGAAAAATTTGTGAAGGAACGGAAACTGTAATCAGATAAAATATAAACAAACATTTTTACTACAAAAGAAATTTTCATAAATTACTTAAGAAGATACAGTGTATAATAATTTTTCTTATAAGTTAGTTTGATTTGGTTGCTAAACATCAGATAAATTCGTTCTCTTTTGGATTGATAAAAAGATTAGTGATTATTTATAATCAATATTTTTAAATTAATTCAGAGTTTTCTTTAATTGATATTTTTTATCAATTGTTATTTTTTTATCAATTAAAGAAAACCATTCCTCGATCCACTACAAGATAACTTTGAAAAAACTTATAGTGGCTCGAAGAAAGATGATCAACTTTTTTTTTTCCTCGATCCTAAAATTCAGATCAAACTTGAGTATTTTCGTTTCATATTTCAAGCACTTGTATTGACAAGTATTTTACATGTATAACACAGCGAAGAGCATCAAAATAACAATCCCTTCATGATTTACATTTGCTTAAAACGTTTAAAATTAGTTATCCCGATACTCGTGGTAAAATATCAGTATGATATTATATATGCTAAATAATTGATAAATTTTTAAAACTATATTGGCTAATTTTATATATACTGTAAATACAAATCAGTTTTACATAATGATATTTCGCTGTGAATGATATTATTAATTTCTAAATATCTTACTGTATATGGAATTCCAATATTTATCTGAAGTTTTGAAGCAGTTCGTGTCTGTATTCTCATATATTTCATGTATAGTGTATTTAAATCTTTCCTGGCAACAAAGACATCCATTCGAAATCATGAAGTATGTTCATTGAATGTTTTCTATGAAAATATCATAAACAAAAATTTTGATTCGGTATCTAATCTTGAAGCAAAAATGGCAGCTTTTCCCTATATCGGAGTGAGATGCAATTTTTTACTCATGTGATTTAATTTGGCTAAATTAAAATGGCAAAACATAGATAGTCTTCTTTATACTATCCACTAACACATTATATCAGTTTTCGCTACGCTAATCGCATTGCAATCGATAATATCTACTTTAAAAGATGATTGAGATAATTTTGAGACAAAAATTCTAAACTTATCTGAAGTTTTTCGATGGTTAAGATGGTAAAAATTCTATGAGAATATCCACGTTTTCTTTTTTTTTTATTGGACTTATGGAGGAAGTGGAGAACGAGTTTTGACGATCATCCATTGAAGTATTAACGAACTAAAAATAGGCTATTTTACTACTCTAATTTTATCAATCGAGGATAACTTTGAATTTGATATTCTACTCTCAATAGTAAAAAAAAATTAAAAAAAATTAAAACTTTTAACTCAATAGTGTTAATTTAAAAAAAAATAAAAAGTTATGAATATAGGATTGATTCATAAATATTCTATTGCCTTTAATAGTTATCGTATTGACATAAATTTAATTAGAAATTATGTTGAATGAATGATTTTATATTTTTTATTCAGTTCGCCAAGAAAGATGATAATTTGAAATTCTAACTTATTGTTTTCTTTTTTTGTTTGCAGAGATCAACATATCTTATATTTAATATATTGTTCTTCAATTATTCTTCGAAATTTGAACCGAATACGCCTATCAAACATAGTTTTAAAAGAATGAGTATCCAAACTAGAAAAGTTTCGTTTATCTTCTACTATGGTATTTACTATGGTAAGAGTCTCTATTCTTATATTGAAAACTATAATTTTGGAAAATATGTCTTTAATATGAGAAGTTACATAAAGCAAGTAGTTCCAATAATACAAACAATTTTATTTCATTCATGTTGATCATAGAAATATTTATGGATGATTAACCTTAAATCTGATTTTGATATTTGTCGGTTAAGAAATAAATAAATATTTGTCTTTTCGAATAAGGAAAATTATTATTAAAATAATTACTTAATAATTATAAATTTTAATAATTTATTATAGAATTGAAAACAGCAAATTAAGAGATAAAAATAAAAAATAGCTGACTTTGGTTTAATATTTCAAACTACATGAAAGATTCTTTTTTACTCAGAAAATGTTTTCCTCTTCCAAATTCAAGACAAATCATATTTTGAAAAATAAAAAAAATGACATTCTCAGTTGTATTCCAGTTATTGTAGTAGATGCTATATATGATAGAGGAAAAAAATACTTTATGAACAATTTTTCATCTTTCAACAAAATATATATAATAAAATGTAAATGATGACATTTGGATTTCTTCACATTTGATGAAAAGTGTTATTTTCTGACTTCTGTACAAGTATCTATTACACCTATAAGGAAGGAAAGAGATTCTCGTTAAAAAAGATTTTTCTGCAAAGAAGCGAATTTTTAAATGTAAATATTTATAATTTTATGGTTATATTAACATGCTTTCACTTGAATATTTTAGTATAATTAAATTCGAAAGATAAAATTTGAAGTTACGTTATTCAATCAAATAATGAATTGATCTTGCGTATAGAAAAAAACTTAATTAGATTTCTAGAAATTTTCTTGCATTTAAAGTATAAATTACAAAAACACTTTTCTGATTGAATTTAATTGATTTACCGAAAGTAGTTAATTGAAATTTTTATTTTCATTTATTTTTTTATTATATTTTATGTTTTAAGAACTATTATTGGTACTTTTATATTTCAAAAGCTTTTAAATGAAGTAAATTACTTTAGTAATTAAATTAATGCTTTTTTCTAAACAATAGATAGAAGTGAACAATAGATTTCCTAACTGCCATGACATGTCATATATAAATATGTAACTGTCTATTTATATATGGTAATGTATTTCTACATTTTATAAATTCGAAAGTACTAATAAGGACATATCTGTTTACCCAAAAAATTAGAGCGGCAATCTCACTCATTAATAAACAGTTCCTGGAAACGATGTAATCACTACAGGGTATATGAACAAAAATTTCGTCTTCATATCACAAACCAAATATTTTCCTTTATTTGAAAAATATACAAAATAATTGAATTTAAAACATATACTGTATTAAAGATCAGTAGTGTAGCTAGGGAGGAGTGGAGGAAGTGATCCGCTCCAGCCGGCATGTTTTTTTGAGGCAGCATTTTTGGCATTAAAAAATTTTAAATAATTTTTTAATAATAAGAAGAGCAAAATGATCAACTATTCCGAGAGTTAACAATTACAAAAATTATGTGATTGTCATTGAAAAATGTCCAAGCTCTCTAATCCGATCGAACAAAATATTGTTGTAGTTGCTATAGCCACGGAGCACGGAGTGATTATAACATTTGTAATTTTGTATTTTAGTTTATAAATAAAAGAAATAAAATGATATTTTCTTAAACTTAATTTTCAAATTGTGTCTAAATAAGTTTGATGTGTATTATGTATTTCCCAAAGGAAGGGCGACAGTTTGCATTAGGAAAAGCTATTTCCACTAAAGACATAAAGATTTGTTTTGTACTTATTCTTACTTATAAAGGATTCCTATTTTTTAAGGAAAGAAAAACTGAGTGATATTAGGTGATTTCTTACGTATTTTAGATTTTGTTTCAATTTTATTTTTATGCTACATTCTTGACGGCAAAACGTGACAGCATCACAAATCATGTAAAATACCAATTGGGACCCATTTTGTAATGGCTTCAGAGATCGCCCCAGAGGGCTCAAACTGTAGCTACGCCGCTACTAAAGATCCTACTAAATGAATTCTCCTAGGCTTTTTGCCTACATAAAATTCATAAAACTTATTTTAAAGACTAATCAATGGTAGAGAATATTCGCATCTCTAAAAATTTGCATTAGGAAAAGCTATCTCCATTAAGATATAAAGATTTGCTTTGTACTTATTCTTACTTATAAAGGATTCCTATTTATTAAGGAAAGAAAAACTGAGTGATATTAGATGATTTCTTACGTATTTTAGATTTTGTTTCAGTTTTATTTTTACGTTACATTCTTGTTAGATAAGTTGATGGCAAAACATGATAGCATCACAAATCATGTAAAATACCAACTGGGACCCATTTTCGAAGGACTTATTCTAAGAATGAAGATTCAGCTGATGGCCGAACCAATATCTATTAAAAAACTTGCAATGGCTTCTGAATATTTAGAAATTTCGATACTGCATTTATAATATTAGCTGTAATTTATAATTAATAATTTCACTAATTAATAATTTTTTACTATATTTTTAATATTAACCGTTTCAAATT
Organism: Androctonus mauritanicus; assembly: GCA_011317285.2. NCBI lineage: Eukaryota > Metazoa > Arthropoda > Arachnida > Scorpiones > Buthidae > Androctonus > Androctonus mauritanicus. The sequence goes on along the minus strand of WUQG02024137.1, from coordinate 3,188 downwards.
TTAGGATTTAAAATGGATTATTAATTTTAAACTAATTTTTGTTAAATTAATCTGAAAAGAAATCAATGACAACGTTAATTCATGAAATCTTAAGATTTTTCTTATTTTTAGCCTATTTTCTGATTAATATTTTCTCTTTTTTATAAAACTACAATTATGTCTGTTTCCCTTATTTATAACTTTTCAAGTAATTAGGAATATTTCTCTGAAATTAAATATTTTATCATTATATAACCCGAAATCGTAGCAACTTATAAATTCCCATAGTTTCAAGTATCTAAAAAAATGATCTCATTCAAGCTTGAGATATATTCATAACAAATTTTGAATTAATTGATTGATTTTTATGAAATTTAACAGAAAACGACTTTGATATAACAATGCATTAATTAATCCTGTACTTTCAACCATTAACAATGATGGACATTCAAACTTCTACAGTTTATCTGTGATAACGTTTATATTTTCACTATTTAATTGATTTCTATGAAATTCAGTAACAAAATAATATCACTGAAGAAAAATTTGATGACAAATAGAATAAATTCGCCTAATATGGATCATATTCATGTTTTGATTGATTTTTATTTGCATCATGATGTTGCGTCAGAACTTGTTGAGCAAAAACAAGCAGTAAACTATCGTTTCTTTTAGCTGTGCAAATTCTAATTTCAGCATCATGATACAAGCATAAAGTAATAAAAAAACTCGAATGGAGACTCATATTAAGATAGATTACTTATTTATATATTCTAATTATCTGTTCGTCCGCATTAGTAGGCACGTACAGTACATAAAGAATAATTAATTTCTTCCAGAATGATTGTTAATACTATTTTTAATTTGTTTTAAGATAAGATTTAAATTTAATTTTATTAAACTTCTATAAAGAAGAGAAATTTTTAATGATATTCATTTTTAATAATTGTATATTATAATTATAAATTTAATATTTTTCTACAGTTTCACGAGATTCACAATAATATAAAAATTTATTTTTACTTTAAAAAAACTAAAAATTAAGCTTTCATGAAGGAGACTTGCACTGATGCGAAAAATCAATGAAATCTAAAAAAAAAACTACAGTTCAGCAAAAAATTATTTTATGTTATGTAGACTTTAAAATAGATTAAATTCAGCAAAACAAAAGGAAATAAGAAAATTATAAAAATCGTAAGTGGATTTTTGCAATTTCCTTTTTATAGTATAATCTTTAACAGTGAATTACTGACATGATTTTTAAATAATATAATCAACTGCATGAATAATAAAACAGATTTATTGGATAAAAAATAAAACTCCTACGTAGTAATCCGAGGTAGATTTCGCAATTTTCTAAATGCTTTAGTTAAGAATATTTAAAATTCTATTTATTCTTGAATTAATAATAAATATTTACATATGGATATCAAAAATTCAAAGAAAAATTTTCTGACAAAAATTCAAACTTATAAAGCAATTATCAAAACGGTGCAAATATCTTATATATTAGCGCAGTTCACAAAATGTTTGTTCTCTAAGAAAGTCATACAAAAATTTTGTGAAATACTACAGTTAAAGTCAGAACAGATGGAAGTAAACATTCAATTTTGAAATAGTTCCTATATAAAACAGAATAATTAGAAGAATTAAAGTGATATAAATTGACTGAAATTATTTTATTAATGAATCAAAGATTTATTTTGTATAATACATTTTTATATACATGTGCGATCTTAATGAAATAAAAAGTGTATGCATGTAAAAATGATAAGATTCTAACAAGATTTTTCATATGGTTTGTTTAAAAATGATACTTCCCGGTACAAGTGCCAAAAATAGAGATATTTCAGATTGCTGTTTGTAGCAGAACGTAGCGATTTCATGGAATGGTATGTATAGAAGTGACTGCTATATATATGATATTGGAATGAAAAAATTGCCAGATGGATGTTCAAATATGATAGCGCGAACGCATTTTTTACGTAAAAACGAATTATTTTCTTACCTAAAGCATAGAAATGTCACGTAACTACTGACATACTGATTTTCGAATGAGGGCAATATTTTAAAGCCATAAGAAAAATTGGGAATTGAAGACCGAATTTCGTACAAGATAAAATATATTCTACAGTATTATCATAAGATTTTTTTACATATATTATATGTGAATTAATCTTATTCGCTAGATTAGTTGAGACAGCTAATTTAACAAGCACTCGAAGAATCAATCTTCGGGTATTCGTTAAATTAGCTATCTCAACTAATCTAGCGAGTAAGATTTATTCACATATAATTTGAGCAATAGATGCGTGTCTTTCTATAAATATATATTTTCGTCATCTAAATTAAATAGAAACATGTTCTGCAAAAATCGCTCGAATAATATATAACGTGAAATAAATAAATAAATAAATAAATAAAATAAATAAACGTATCAAAAGTGTGAAATCATCTACTTTTTAATACTGTCGTTTTGTTTTTATATTGGAATGAAAACTTCAAAACAGTTAGATGGAAATAAATTTTGTAATCACCATTTTGATAAAAATTTGAACAATGTAGGTATGCAAATTAGTATTTATTATAATATTAAAAATCAGAATGGTAAATAATTTAAAATCGGTAAAAATATTTTATTCTTATTTAAACCATCGACCTTACTTTATGAATGATAACTTTTTACATTACTTAACTTTTAATATACCGTATCTATATAGTTCATTAGCGCATTGTGTTAATAATCGATTACTTTGTTTGAAAATCTAGCTAGATATTTTATTCTCATCACAGTTTTAGATTTTTATTACACATTATTTTATTCTAATATAAAATATGTACATTTAATTGTTTAAAAAATAATACATTATAATGTGACATATATGTGACACATCTATTATAAAATGTAAGACAATTTATATTTTATTGTTTGAAGAGTTATTCAGAAGTTAAAGAATATAACAAAGTACCAAATTGAAACGTATAAAAAAGGAAAATATAAATATATTTAAGCATGTGTGAGCCAGGAGATTTACAACACTATTAAGCTATGTTTAGACGGTGCAACTTTTCATGCAACTAGGCTCATGAGAAGGCATGCAATAGCGCATGCCTCAAAATGTGTTGCAAGATTAGGCGCAAGAAGGCGCATGTGTTCCCCATCGTAGTTGGGTTACACGTGCAACTAGTCTTGCAACATCATGCTGTTT
>WUQG02024126.1:0-11299 GCA_011317285.2 Androctonus mauritanicus | reverse complement strand
TGCATTGATTTGAATCCGTTCCTAACGATTTGATTGCATAAAGTGGCTGATTTTATTAAGCAGTGATTTTATAAAGCGGCGGGCACTGTCTAAATATTTTTCTATATAATATGAAAATTTTTGTTTGATACAAAGATATATTTAAGATAATTATAGAACATTTACAATCCAGTGTAAATTACCTACAAAGTTTGATAAAATTTTTAAAAAGCAGATATTTACAAAAGAAAATCAACTATAACAATTAAACAGTTTTAGTAAAAATCAAGATTAACAAAAACTATGATATTTTTATCTAAACTATTTTATTGTATTGAATAATTTTTTTTATATATTGCAGTATTTTTTTTTTTTATAGTATAATGAATTATTTACATTTCCTACACTGTACAGATATCAAAAATATTGAATATCAAATTATCTGTAAATTTTAAAATTATATATACTATGTTCAGTTTATAAAATAAATATTTATAATTTATTTAAATTAAACAACTATAAATAATAATAAAATAGAAATAAAATAATAATAAAATAATAATATAAATAGTGATTAATAAGTAAATATTATAACAAAGAAAGTTTATATAATTATTTAATTATCAAAATAATTGTAAAATATTGGTAATTACTTTTCTTATAATATAATATAATTTAATTTGATGGCTTAATAATTGGAAATGTAATTCTAATAAATAGTGATATATTCTAATAGGTATTGAAAATTATAACTACTGGAATAGAAATATAATAAAATTATCTGGTTAAAATTATCAAATTATTGTGATAATTTTTTTGGTTACTAAATTCTGATCTTATGACCATTAAAATTTGCTTATTAACATATAGGTATCTCTCAGTTTATGAATTTTCCGACTATAGGTTTAGTCCCTCATCAGTACTATAAAATTACATTAGAACTATTCTTAGAATATTCAGCCATATAAAACATATACAGTTGAATATTCTAAAAATAGTTCTAATGTAATTTTATGGTACTGATGAGGGACTAAACCTATAGTCCGAAAACGTTTTACCATAATAGAAGTATTTTTCTTTGCTTATAGTGCTTGTCTTTGTGTCTTTTATAACATCAGTGAAGCAAAGTAGTTCTAAAGCTATATTACAAATTTTCCATTTAACAAAGAGAATAAATCTATACTAATTTTTTGTTTTATAAAGAAAAATTTTTTGCTTTTGTGAAAAAGTTATTTGATCATTGATCAATTAAACACTGTAATTTGTTTAAACCAGTGCTTTTCTTGCTTTTTTTTTTCTTTACTGATTGTTTCAGATATATCAAAGTTATTCTGTTTACCATTGTTTTAAAACAAAATTCACTTCCACTTTAAACAGAAGAACCATTATCAAATCCAGAGCTTGGTCTATATTGATAATATGAATATCCATAATATATTTATTGCATTTATCAATGATTTTGCAATTATATAATACATATAGTTAAGATAGTGAAGCTTCCACCAAAAATCTTAGCATTATGTAATCAGAAATTTATATTCAAATATCTGAAATAATTGAAACAATTGGAAGTTTTTTAATATAAAATATATATTACATAATATAGTGTGTGTATATATATAATATGTTTTTGGCACTTTGATTTCAATGTAAGAATAGATTTTAAGTTATGAATAAAATCCTAAAAATAAATTTGCTCATAACTTGAACACTAGTATATTAATTTTTAGAAAACATATTTAACTTAATCATTTTTAAATATATTCCAATAAATAATAATTTATTTGTAAAAATGATATTAAAATTTTCAGACATGTATAAATTAATTTTGTAATAAAAAAATAAATTATTTTTTCATGTATATATCCATAGCTAGAGAAAATTTTTAGTAAAGTGGCTCATAAAGGACATATGCTGAAAAGAAAAGAAAAAGGTGAAAGCATTGGGAAGGTATATAAAAAATAATTTTTTATTTTTTATTTAATATTTTTATATGATTTCTAGTTATAATAGATTCCAAATTATCCAGGATTAACTGGGATTATCCTGCAACCTAGAAGTTATATTTAATTATCAATGTTTTATCTTAGATATGATATTTGAAAGATTTTTAAATGTCTAGATCATTTCTTTATTATATTTTAGACAAAACTTTTAATCCAAAAACTCTGCTAGATTATGAACTAAACACTTAAAAATAAAGCATTTAATTGCAGTTAAGTTCAAAATATTATAATGATAAACATTTGTATAGCATATCTTAGGCAGTTACAAATCTATATAAAGGCTAATAGGGCTTGAACCCAGGATCCCTAACTTTTAAAGGCTCCAAGGTAAAATATTACATTATGTATAAAATATATATTTAAAAATTTTTAAAAAGAGCCCTGAAAAATCCCAAGCACAGACCCCAGAAAGTTAGATCTATTCCTGATCTTAGATAATTAGCAATCAAAATTAAAATCTAATTAATATTACAAAAATTGCAATAATTTCTTGCTTCAAATAAATACATTTCTTGTTTCCTTTTCCAATAAATGATGGAACATTTGAATACAGTTTGTTTTCACTTGTCATTGCATATAAAAGCCCAACAGCAATTTATAAGTTACTGTCATTTATCATATGCACAATAGTACTAGGCCTAAAAAGAAACTGAATGCAGGTAACAAAATAATTGATATATATAATTACAAAAAAATTCAATACTTTTTGCAGTCATGAAATAATTTCTTTAATTGCACAGTTAAAGAAATTATTTCACAACTGCAAAAAGTGTTGGGTTTTTTTGTAAAAGTGTTTAATGCAATATAATCATGCTAGTATGAACAAAATAATTGGCTTGCTCAATTCAGTTGGTGTATGCATCATCACTGAAAACTATTTTAAGAGCAAAGTGCTGAAAATAATAAACATGAATATGATTGAAAAGTGTGGTATTAGTAAAGTACTCTGAAGAAAAGCATCTTAGAGTGAAGTATGTTTATATATGTATGTATGCAGTTTATTTATCAAAACCAAGATAAGATTTTTGATTTTTATAAATAAATTATTTCCTTTTCATAATTTATTTTTTAATATTAAATATATATTGTCCATAATTCATATATTTTATCTGGTGGAATTAATTTCTACACTAACCCATTTAATTGTAAGTCTACTGTATTGATCTATTATAAGTTGAATAGGTTATTCTTAGAATGATTAAATTTTGATTGAAATTTTTCAAATATTTTGTTTTAAAATAATTATGCATTTAAACTGTTATTGTTTCATGTGACAGAAAAATCTCATTATTCATGTATTATTGTTGTTTGAAATTGGGCTATATCTAAGGTACTTACCACTAGATACCACTCCAGATTTCTATCATTTATAACTTTACTCAAAATCATGGGTTTTGTAAAATATATCTTTCTTGCTTTTATAAGAAAAACAAAGGAAATAATTAATTGAGAATACTGTTTTTATTTTCATAAAATTTACAAATTTTTTAAACAAACAAATAATACCTGTGATAATATTTACATAAATAAATTTTACATTTAATTATATAGTGCTAATATAGCTCATTCACAAATCATCTGATATAAAATATATAAAAAAAATCATATTTTAGGAAAACTTGTATCTTGAAAAATAAACCTATTATTTACACAGATTCCTTTAAAATGTTTAGGAATTTTATAAAAATTTTTGCAGTATCTTCAAGTTCTCTGTTCATACTTAAAATAATAATTTGTAAAACAATAATTAATCTTTTCACAAATGATTATTAAAAAAATTGATACATATTTGTTGACCCATAATCTGTGGTACAAGTCCACAGATAGAAATAGGTAGTCTGTGACTTATAATGGGATTTGATTTGAACCCAGCCATCATATGCTGGAGTGGTTATAAGTAAGAAATTCACAAAATTTATGGATTGCTCACTGCCAATATTTATTATTACACTCCACTTTATCATAATAAATTTAACAAAAACAAAAATGTTAGAACTAGACATAACAAAAATGCTTTTTATATATGACCATTACTCAGAGATTTGAATTCTTTGTCAATTACATTGATTGTTCACAGATTTTATCATTGTCACTGTAAGTTGAAGATTATCTGTAATTAATTCTTCTATTGCAAATATTAAATTCCAGGAATATTTTTCAAGAGTTGCTCTTATTTAGAATTTCTAGATAATTATAAAGGAATAGAGAAATAATTTCCTTCAGCAGAACTATGAAATATTGCTTACTACATATGTATTTTTAAAATAGATTAATTTATATAAATCTTGTTTATTTTATTTATTAAAAAATTAACTTTGCAAAATATATTTAAAAAAGATTAGGGAATACTTTACTGAAAAAAGTGATAATATGGGTTTGCACTATTGTAAGTAAATTATATGTTAATAAGTATTTTTAATTAAATCTATGTGTTTTATAATTTTTTAATAAGGCACCAAAATTCAGAAAATTCCAAATTTGGAAAATCTTTATTAAAATTTTTCAGATAATCATCCCATGTTGTTAATTTAAAAAAAAAAAAAAAATTCAAATATAAGTAATATTTTTTCATTTTAACTTAGAGATTTAATTTTAGGATGATTCACTTGATGTTACTGATATGGATGATACTACTTTACTTATCCATTTATTTGGGCGAAAAGGAAATGAAGATCTTAGTTTTAGAGATTTTTACAGGTTAGAATTAAAATTTTTATTTCTTTTACATGTTATTAAATTTCCAAATATGCTTGCTTAAACTATCAGTTTTGTATAAAAATAAGATAAATGCAGGAGAGTGAGCATTGTCAGTAGGCAAATTTATATTAATTAGTGATTGTTAGCATTTATGCAGTAACATTATTTTAGATAGTGACTAATTAATATATATATATCTGCTGATAATGCCTATTTTCTTAGTTTTTTTGTTTGAAACAAAGGATTAACTATAGAAGATAATGAATATCACAGTTCAGACAAACTTAGTAAAAAATTAAAATTTGAACTGAATATTTATTGAAATATAGACTTTTAATTTCTTTCAATTTAGTGTGTGTGTGTGTATGTGTGTTGTTTCCTTCAGTTACAATTCTTTTAATTCTAAAGGCTAATCATGTCATTCATTGTATTTATTTAATTTTAAGCAATTAGAGATTTAATTTTTAATAGCATAACTGTAAAATATAAAGTATTAATTCAACAATTTTTAAACAATAACAAGCATTTTAAATTATTAGCAATGGTAAAAAATAAACTGCTATTACATAAATGAAACAGAAATTCATTATTCTATTGGATGGATTGACCTTTGCAATCCATAAGCTCTTTACCATATAAGGCAGACCTTTAGTTGAAAAGAATATAAATGACTTTAATGATTGCATTTATATAATGGTAAGCATCATATTGTTCCCTGACTGAAAACGAGACAGTGCCACATGAAGTTCTATCATAATAATAATATAATAATTAAAATCAACAAACAGCACACACAACATAAATACGGTAAGTAACATGAGCTTAAATATTGCTTGGACTTATAACTTGCAAATACAATAGCTATTAATGCTATGTATTGTAAAAAAAATTATGGAAGATATTTTATGTAAAGGTGAATTTATTTAAATTGGGAAGTGATTGTACAGTAAAATTATAATATAATATAATTGTTAATTCAAAAAGAGGATACTAAATTTAATTAAAAATTATTTTAATAATTAAAATTTCTGTGTAAACTAAGGGTTTATTTGAAAAGAAGGTTCATTAATAATAATAAAAAATTTAAATTGTTTATAATTGAGTTGATTTGAATAAAATTTTAATAAATATTATTTTCGTCTTTATTATTATTATTATTATGTTGTGTATCGTGTGAGCACGGAACTATTCCTGAGCAAAGTGCTATGTCGGACAAGAGTCAAGACACAGCTACAGAAGATGTTTTAGTTGTGTTTTAATTAATTGTCTGTGTCTGTGCTGAGAAACTTTCTTATTATGTTGCATGTATTGAGTAATGATGCCTTTTGTAGTGTTATGTATGTCTTAGGGTGTAAATCTAGTGTTTTGAGGCTTTTGTGTAGTGAGTGAGGAATTATTCCTGTTGTGGATAGATTATTATTATTATTATTATTATTATTATCATCATTATCATCATTATCATCTATTGAATGTTCTTCTTTTTCTCCTTTAAATATTTGGAAAACATGGGGGTTAGTATAGTGTTATAATTGACAGTTACAATATTCGAAAATACAAAATTTTTAAATTCCATTAGCAATATTGTTAAATTTTTTTAATGCAGAAGAAAATATCTTAAAATAACTGAGACAAGAAAAAATTAAGATATTTTAATATGAACAAAAAATATCCATATTTTATATGAGACATGGGATTGGATTAGGATTCGTTCTTTAGAAAATTTTATATGAAGTATCTGTCTGCAACTCATCAATCCCTGTGGTAAAACTTGAAATGATATCATTTTTTAATAATTAGTGAATGGATGAAAAATGACCTAAAAAAATTAATCAGGTGAATTCTAACATTTTATTATTTTTTTTTTACCCATGCATGCATGTATAAACTGCTATCTAATATTTTATAATTAAAGCTTACAATTAAATCATATTCTTTTTTTTATTCATCTTATTTCATTATTTGAACAATACAGCAATATTTTAGATGAGAGAAATTATCAAAAATATTCTTTCTAGTATCAGGAAGCACCCTAGGAATGTAATTCCAATTTATACCATTATAGTTAGAGGTTTTTGGTTTGAATTAACATCATTTCAGTTAAAGTAATAATTTTCAGAAATGCAATCTGACATCAAATGAGGATTGACTATACTAACAAATTAATCCAAAAATATTTGCTATGGGGTGAGAAAGCAAAATATAATCTTGATACTTTTGAAAATCTTTATTCTCGTATTTGGTGTAAATTTTATCTGTATGAAAGAATATTAAGTGTTCAGATATTTTAAAAGAAAGTACCAGAAGTTCCTAAAATGCATGATTTGATTTTGAGAGACATGCCAACAGATTTAATGATAGGTGTTAATATTGAATTTATGCAATTAATTTGTGCTATGTCAACTGATTGATAGATTGTATTAATCATTCATTATTTGACTGGATGTAGTTGAAGTCAAATTGCATGATGTAATTTGAACAAAAAAGAAACATCAAAGTTCTTCAGTTGAGTAGATTTTAAAAATAAATAAATATATATATTTATTTATTTTCAGATGGAAAGTGCTACAATAAAAACAAATATATTAGAGAATATAAAAAATTAGAATATGAAATAAAATTTTATATGATATGCAATTTATAATCCTTTGAAGTTGTTGAATAATTATATTTCATCTCCCGCAGTCAGGTTTTATTGCCTTTTTTGCATACGTTCTTTATTTGTTTGTCACCTCCAAATGATTGGACCACCCTAGGTAAAAAAAAATCACCCAGTGTTTATAAATAAAATAGGAGACTCATTTGTTTTGACTTTGGAAAAAGATTTACTTGAATGAAATATGATACTCTACTCGTTTGCATAATTTTGATAAGGAGGTATTATATTACTTAAAAATTCCTTAAAAATCAATAAATTACGTAAAAAAAAATTTTTTCCATTAGAAAATTGACAGTTTTTTGAAAAATAAAATAAATTATCATACATTTGGAAGATTTATTTTAACAGAAACAATGAACATTTCATATAATTAACAGTTAATTAACATTAATATAATTAACATGCTAATTTTCATTTTCTCATTTATGATTGGGTTTCATGTCGTTGTTACTGTCAAGTTAATTAAAACAATGTTTCTGAGTCTCCTATTATATGCATTCTTATGTTGTCATGGAGATATAGAACATCTTTTCTATATCTCCATGACAACATAAGAGAGTTAATTGCAACAATTAAAGGTTAATTGTTTTGTTTTTAAATTCTGCATGAATGTTTTTCAAGCTGATTATTGTATAAACTGACAATCATTGTCTAATTCATTTCTAATAACTTTGTGTGATTTTTGTCATTTTGTTTTTATGTAGAACACATTTTGACCTTACTATAATTTTGTAGATTTTTCTCAAATACAGTCAACTCTGATTAGAACAAACTTTTATGACTGTTATTTCATTCACTCTATCTGAACTTCATTATAATCAAAATGACACTATCCCCAGTATGCCATTTACATTAATTACTAATCGATTCCTACTGTATTTTTATTTTTTGTAAAGATCTTGTTGAAAATGAAATAATAATAATAATCAGTCAATGTAGATTAATAGAAATCAATAAAACATTGATATTTTTATTAACTTTACAGCTTTTTATTAACTTTTAATTAAAACTAATTAAAAGTTAATAAAAAGCTATAAAATAATTTTCCATAAACTTTACAAGACTAAACTCAAGAATTATAACCAAATAGAGTTTAATATTGCCTAAAAACTTATAACAGAATTTTAACAATTTCCTAATTATTTGTAGTAGTATTAGCACATTTTTTATCTGTGTAGTTCTGATGTATGTGATTGAATTCTAAATTAGTCTGAAAAATCAACTTGCCAGATGTTCTCAATGGTCTAGCAGTTATGATGTTAAGACAATAACAGAAAGGTTTCTGGTTCAATCTAGGTAAAGTGCAAGTTTTTTTTCAGATGATAATTGAATTATAATTTCTAATTAATTCATAGAAGGTACTACTATTAATTTATTAGTTCAGAGATAGTGCTAATCTATTCAAATTATTTGAAATTAACTGTTCTGATTTATGACAGTGGGATTTGAAACTGAATCCCATTGTGTTGAGGAATATCTGTATATGATATATAATATAGCTCTGAGTTAGTGTAATTTCAAATTAAACTTTGATTTGTAGCTCAAATACATTACTTTTGTAATGAGGAAACCTTTTTTTACAATCATTTATAATTTTATATTAAAAATCTGTTTTTCAAATTATGATTATATTCATTATTACTATTTAATATTACTTCACTAAGCAAATGAATTATCTATAAAAAAAGATTGTTTACAAGAGAGAGAATAAATTATTAGTTTTTCAAAATATTATTTATTTATTTTAAAGTAAATATTGTATGTAATAAAAAATTTTTGTATATGATAAATATAAAACTTGAGTTCATTAATAAAAGGGGTAAAAATATAATAATCAAATTTTTTTTCTTAGGATTGGGATCAACCAGAATATATTCCAGATCCAGATGCCACTAAGCCTGAAGATTGGGATGATGAAATGGATGGTGAATGGGAACCTCCACAAATAAATAATCCCGATTACAAAGGTGAATGGAAACCTAAACAAATAGATAATCCTAATTACAAAGGACCTTGGATACATCCAGAGATTGATAATCCTGAATATGTACCTGATCCATTTATCTATAGGTATACTGATATTTCTGCATTTGGACTTGATTTATGGCAGGTAAAAAGTCATGCTTAAATATAACTTTTTTTTTTTATTTTTATCATTATTAATTGTTTGTTCTTTCTAGGTAAAATCTGGTACAATTTTCGATAATATGTTAATTACTGATGATGAAGATTTTGCTCAGAAAGTTGGTGAAGAAACATGGGGTTCTACAAAAGTAAGGTTTTTATAAATTTTTGCATGAATTAACTTATCTAAGCTAGAATATAAGATAAACTTTATAAAATCCATAAATTTGTTATTTATAATACACATTTTATAATTATAATGTTGAACTTTGGTTCATCTTAAATTAAAATATTTCTTTATTGGAAATTTATTATTCAAATTGTAATAGAAAATTTTTTTGCAACATTCAAAGTTTAGCTTCTATAAATTTGCTAATATTTTAAGATTTTATAATTTTCTCAGGATGCAGAACGTAAAATGAAAGAAGAACAAGATGAGGAAGAAAGGAAGAAAACTGAGGCTGATTCCAAGAAAGATGAAGATGAGGAAGATGAAGATGATGAGGAAGAAGAAGAAAGTGAACCTGCAGCTGACACCACAGATGTAAGATTTAAGTTTTTATACAAATATTTCCTGACAAATTTGTTGCAAATTGAATTTATGCAAATTATCCAGTATGATAAAGATATACATGCACAGTAGCACAGTAGGTGCTTGTTAAGCATTTTTAATGTTGTGGTTAGGTTCCTGAATATCATGACTTTTTAATTAAAACAACTAAAACCAGAAATCTTGTAGGCCTAGTATTATAAATCCCGGTTATGTTCCTAGAGTTGCTTTTTCTGATACTAGAAGAGAGTATTTAGTAACTTTGCAATATCATTAGTGAATTGCTTTTCAATTCATTAATGATTATATAGCAAATAATCCCATTCTATTATTGAATGTGATTTAATTGAAAAATGTATAACTGTTATATCATGATTTATGGGAAATAAAAAAAATTTGTTTAATACAAAAAAAATTCTAAAGTATCTTTTATCTGATTAGTTTTTTCTTAATATCAGTTCTCAATTTTTTGTTAATTGTAATATATTTCAGCATTGTTGTATGTTGTTTAGATCTGTGAATGCCAATCAGATAGCGAAGGAAGGACAAACAAGATTGACCTAGATCAGGGATGGCCAACAAGTCGATCACAAAGCCAATTTTGGTCGATTGCTCACAATGTCTTAACTTAGAAACCAATAAGACTACATGATAAATAAACCACTAATTTAGGACCCTAGTTAGAGCAGCAATAAGGCGTTCTGTTTACACTGCATTAGACCAGGCAATACCTCCCTCTCACTTAGACTACGCCTATGACAAGAAGTCGATCACGACACATTTCTAACATAAAAAGTAGATCTTATGTACACAAAAGTTGGACACCCCTGACCTAGATCATTTCCATGCCACAGAGAATCTATCCTATTTGTCCTATTGCAACATAGTTTAACATGATATTCTTACAAGGAGACTACACGACTCGTGACTCGTCGATTTTGACGAAAAAATTTGTGCATGTAGAACTCCACTAATTGGGCACACAGAACTACACATTGGGCCAGCCATTTGACACAATATTCAAGCAAACTCCAGAAAAAAATTCGTAAAGTCTGACCAAAATTCTTATATACGCGCCTTCTTAAGCTAGTACGTGATGTAGCCGTAGCCTAGTCAGTAAAACGTGTGCTCCATATCCAGATGGTCGTGGGCTCGAGGTGTAATGGTTTTTATTGTTTTTATTTCTCCTAATTTTCTTTATTTTGTTGTGAATTTATGGATGTGCTTTAATATTTATTTATTTTCGAAAATAAATTTTTAAAAATATTTTTATCATGGCTAAAAGTT
>WUQG02024115.1:0-11300 GCA_011317285.2 Androctonus mauritanicus | reverse complement strand
ACCATCAACCATTAATATACTAATATAATCAACCATCAACTATTAATATATTAATATAATCAACCATATAACCAAGAGCAGTATATCTCTTAGTATGAGATATATTCCTAAAGGAATATATATCATACTAAGAGATATACTGCTCTTGTTCATACCGATCCGCAATTTTGGTGAAAGCACAACATTGATAAAACAGAAAACTTTTAGATATTTTCTATAATATATTTCAGTCCAGTATATATTATTTCAATATAAAACATAGATATACTGAACATTTTGTTTCATTTAGTGCTTAGCAAAGTATACATAATAAATACTGGAGCATTATTAACAGCAATCTTATTATGTATACTTATTTTATCTTAAGAGTTTTCTTAATATAAGTTATTAAAAATTCCTCTTTTTTTTATAAATTAAACTGGTGGCTTACCTGAGCATGAAAAATGTATCTACGTATAAGGATGCATGTAAAATAGCTTCAGTCAGTGTGTAGTTTGGTAAACTGAGTAGATTTAAAAGCCCACCTAAAAAAATTGATTTAAAATATTAAATATTATCGGCTTTGGCGATTCGAAAGAGAAATCTGCCATGATACTTACTGAATATGTCCAAATCGAAGTTAAACAATGAAAATATAAATATCATTAAAATGCACGATATAAATCTGATCCCATGAAGTGCCGATATCTTCTTGTGGTTCAATTTTATCAGAGACTTAAGCGAATTCATAATAGAGAATGCTTCGATGTAGTTGTCTATACCTAGAATTAAATGCAAAATTTCAGATAGATCCTCCTCTCCGTTCTTAATCCATTATTGTAGATTGAATAAAATGAGTAATCGCTGTACAAAAATTTAAATCCCAATGCCTTTTGAGGGGTTAAATGGGGTTTTTATTCTTAGTGGATTCTCTGTGGGATCTACGTAGAGTTTTGGGAGTACTTACCATTTCTTATCTTCAAATATTTTTGAATTTTGAAGTAATGCCACATGGTCGACAAGAAGACGATGGCAGCCAGAACGGCGATAGAATACCTAATTAAGAAACAATTATTTTAAAATTTATTTGTACATTTTTAATTAAATGATGAAAATCTTACGAGCAAATTAAGTGAACTATATCTAATTCTTCTTCTTGAATAACTTCGCACCAATCGAGATTCAGTTGAAGGAAATCCGTACCCGTTTGTACTATAAAAACATGAAGATTTTCAGACTGTTAAGAATAAATTGGTAAAAAAAAAAAAAATACTTTATATTACTCACTATAGTCGACGACCTGATGTATATCGTCTTGGGTACATTTATCCGGAAGGCATATATCGTAACGTAAAGATATATTGTACAAGAGATGAGAATACGATGCCAGAAAACGTATTACCTGCAATTATAAAGCGTGGATTTTCTACCAAAAATGCTTAAAACTGATTTTTTTAAATATGCGATGCTAAGAATTACCGTGTCTTTTTCCTTGACAAAGTCTTTGAATATCGGCATAACCTTCTGTATGACGATAGTATCTGGTTTGGGAGGGAGAACGGGCGATACTCTGATGGAACAATATTTTCCTCTATAGTGTTCCTTGCCGTTTTTATCGTTCTTGGAAACTGTATTTAGACACTGTTCGTAATTTCCATACATGGAAAACGTTCCATAAAAAATTCCTGGGGAGGGTTTACCAAATGCATCCAATACTATAATTTAAAAAATAATTATATGTAAACTTATAAAGTATTTTTTACATGATACAGCACTTTATTGCGGGTATATAACATCAAATTTTTCGGAATCTGTTAGATTAATACGTTGTCAGTTGGGGACGTGTAGGACACGAGAGCGAGTCGAATATTCATCCTCAGTATCCGAGAAAATCGGATATTTATCCTCAACATCCAAGCAAATGTTCATCCTCGCATTCGAGAAAGTCAGGCTTTCCCTTCAAAACAGTATGGATAATATCTGCATTGGTATGATTTATTACAAAATATTTGCTAGTGCAATTAAATCAATAGCATGATTTAATTTTTAATATTTGTTTTGCAAATCTGCAGAAAATTTTTGGGATGACTTAGACCCATCCGTGATTATGTTTGGTCTCAAAAGAAATGACAGCAACATCACAAAATCGAACTTCGCACTTAAGAAAACTCAATTATTAATTTCCAATTGTGTTAGAGAAAGCAACTACAATATATTGACCCCCCTGAATATTCGGATATGTGTCGATTTTTATCATAATAATACGAGGCGAATATATTGTGTTATAGCGTGTCATAAACAATAATAACACTATTTTCATTGTCGGAAAGCACTACAGCGAATAAATAAAATTGGGCTCCCAAAACTGCTGGACCCGAGCGACTATCCGACTCCACTCATTATATATATATTATCTGGGAACGAAAGCCATTTTTACAATTTCTTTAACGCGTAATCACATCAGAATCTGCAAAGTTGTCCTTGAGGACATTAAGAGGAAAACCTTGCACTCTTGATAATTCGCCAGTTATCGTTAACAGAAAAAAGATACTTTAAGTTTTTACATGTTGTTAGTATAATTTTCATAAGTAAACACATCGGAAAAGTATTATTTTATTGTTTTGCATTATTTTCATCACGTGTCTGAACTGAATACGAAAATAGCATCCATACGTCTTTTATTAATTCGTAGCAAACTCGTGTACACTGTACATATTTGACCATCGTTATTTTTTAGATTTAAAAAAAAAATTTGCAATTAGATGTAAGTATTATAATAAAATAAAATTAATGTTAAAATTGCAGAGTTATCCACTACTAGCTGCAATACTGTTCCTCGTTTTCCGCGGGTTTGGCGTATAACTGCTTGCCAGTTACCTTGAATTTAAGAAGTAAAAAGTTATTGGAAGTGGAACCAGGAAAAATAGAGAATGTGAAAGAACAACAACTCTTTTAATAGAGTTATACATATATGGCTCTTTTATAAAAGCCATAAACTTATAAAAGAGTATAACTTATAAGAGAGTTGTTGTTCTTTCACAAAAAATATGAACGGCTATACGATAAACATCTAAACGTTATTAATAATGTTTCATTTTCATGTATGGCTGAAAATTTTTAGTGCTAACCTGGTGCTAATTTAGATGTTTATCTATAGCTGTTTCTTTTTTTTTTTTTTTACGTTCGAAGCGTAACTTCCATCGTACAGTTATTTATCTCGTAATAAAATTTTTTCTTGTTATAAATATAAAAAGAAGAAACAAAATTATAATAGTCGAACTTTGGATGAAGTTTTTCTCATACACATTAGTTTAATTAGAAGTTTTGTAATTTTTGTGTATCAGATCCATCCATCCTCGATTTTGTGTTCAAGGCTCTTTCCATTTTTCCATCCATAATGAAAGGTATGAAAAACGAGGGCTGTGTAACAGTTTCGGATATTAATACAAGATGAAAATAACACCAGAGAAGATTGGATAGGCATTATTCGATACAAAAATCGATTACTATGTCCATGCTAAATATTCAGAGTAATCAATTGAAGAGGGAAGAAGTGCCCTTCGTAGGAAATATGTCGGTCGTCCACGTGTGTCTGGTGAAATACAGAGTGTATGCGACAAACGTTCTCTAGTAGTTCATGGAAATGCTCAAGGATCGCCACCTGTCAATTAAAGAAACCACACTCGTAAACAAGTTATATAAGTGTCTATCCGCAATAATGGCTACCGACCATGAAGGATGAATCTAATCAAGAGATTTTCAAACATTTCCTCGTAAAAGGAAGTCTAAAAAGCAAAATTCGATTGTGAATTAATCATCAAATCCTAAAATGTGCCACCAGAGTTTTCAACCAAACTACTTTTATCCCAGACACCTAAGTCCACAACTGGCTAACATAAATTTGTTCGTAATCTGTTTTTATTTTGTCACCATTAAAAAAAAAAAATGTTAGCCAAAATTTGGGCTATTGGATGGCTGAGAATTACCATCAATAAACAAATTAAGATTATATATTGCATTAAATCCATTCTTATTATGAGTTATTCTAGGTTAAGTTCTGTTTTTATTTTTAAAATAAAAATAAAATTTGGTCAACGATATCTTGGACAATAAAAGAAACTGTAGTACTTATTGGTCTTCAACTGCTAACTAAACAACAGAAAGTACTTTCAGAACAATATTATCTATAAACAGTCAGTCAGTCGCCAAATATTTTCCTAAGAAATACGATGTAGAAAGATAAATATCCAAAATGGAACTGTTTTGAATTTTGCATCATCAAATCGTAAGCCGGTTTTACGCTAACGTTATGTATTTGTCGAGTGACTACTACAATGGGAGTCAGAAAATTCCTGAATCGGATAGAGAATGGAGTATATAAAAATCAATTAGTGGTTTAGATGGCTGCGGTTCGTTTCTCTTTCTAGTACAACTGCAAAAAACTGGCTATACTTAGATACGCTCGACGTCTTTTTACCACAATTAGAATTATGGTCATATTGTTTTTCCTTTATAATAAAGTTCAAGGTTTCGACTGGATTTTGAAGGCATTCAACATATTTCTACACATCATCCCACTCACGAGGATCGTCCCTCCGGCTGCATCGTGCCACCAAACTCTACCTAAAGTTAACGATTTAAAGACGAGTTATTATTGTCTGTGGTTTGGCTGTTTAAACGATTGGAAATTACCTGTCGATTGCTGGAAATACTTTGTTTTCTTCCGATCTCGCTTTGTATATCAAAAAAATTTAATGAAAGTTTAAGAATAATGTAACTAAGAATCAATAACAATTTTCTTTTTTTGTTTCTTACTTTAGAAGAATAACAATGGTTAATTTTGGACGTCTAATTAAAATTAAAAAATTGCGCCTAGAGGTGAATATTTTCCGCCTGCGTTGACGTCAGAAATACTAGGAAAATATGAAATTGTTATTTAAAAAACAGAAACTCGTAACTCGAAATATAATTTCCATATTATACAACGTAAATGTCATTACTTTGATAAAAATCTGTCTTCAAAGTACACGCGAAGACAATGGTAAAAATTCGAATACAGCAATGAAATTAATCACTGAATGGGGAGCTAATTAATGTTTTCACCCCCCAAATTCTGTATTAATATAAATGGTTATTGGAGAATCAGGCTGGCATTGGAATTTTAATTTTAAATTTACTGCCAAAGTCTTTCTCCAACTCTCTCTGTTATCCGGATGAATCGAAACAATGGCTATTCTCCTCTTCGTTTTCTACGTCGTCATCGATGTAGAGCAAACTTTCATTTGAAAAAGTATGTTAATCATACTTTTATTTTTTTTCCTTTACACAAAAACGGCAAAAATAACTTCAATGCGTAAACTACACTAACTTTCCATCTTTAGACGATAGTCGACAATTAATCGCTTGTAAAAGTGTTTAATAAGAATTATAGAAAATCTACACCACCACGCAGTTCCAATTTTGAAATATTTATGCAACAAAATTAGTTTACTACGTAGTTTTGATTTGAACTAGAGAAAATTTACTTTTTTTCTTGCACGATTCGAGAATAAAAATAAAAAAATAAAAAAAATAGAAAATGATGTAAACGAGTCGAAGGTTAATTGTGACATTTTTAGAGTAATGTTGCAAATCTCCGGATAAAAATTCTAAACTTAAAGATGGAAAAATAAATAAATAAACATTGAAAAGTCATAATGTGTAAGCAAGCGTGCCGTAGAATGTTTCGTCTTCTCCATCCGTTCGAATGGTCAAACAATAAACATACGAATGACTCCAAAATCCGAACGTGGAAATAATGTTTATAATTAATTACCATATTTTATAACGGCGGCATTGAGCTCCAAGTAGAGAAGTTTAAATAATGCTGTAAAAAAATGAATAAATAATGGAGGAAAAAACAGACTGGCATTGATTTAAACCAATTTATAATGTTGGGAAAAGAAAAACTACTCGGAAACAAGAATAAAATCGAATATTATCCCGTTCTTTTATACGTTCACCTTCTATAACTACCAACAGGTATCTTATTTCTTATTTAAATTTTAATTAGATGTTTGGCAGCAGTTAGACTCGTTTGACTACAAGGTATTTCTGTATAGACATTCATCCTTTAGCATCTAAAAGTTTATCCGCATATCTGGGATAAACTGACTAATCTTCTTCGTAACCTTTCTGAATGTTCCTATTAGGAAGATGTTACTTAGATAATTCTCGTAAATTTTTCCTTCATCCTCACCGTGACTAATAAATTACGCACCTTGACCAATTTAAAACTATTTTTTTATGGCCGAAATGATATCTATACTTCCAAGGATATATGGCGATATGAGTTAACCAATCTTAATATATAGAATATCCTTGATTAGAAAATAGCTTAAACTTCCCTTTCCGCTTTTTAACCGTAGATGTGAGCCAGAGATGTAGAAGGTCTGGCACAAATCTCGAAAAATTTGCATACAACATATACAGTATATATATATATATATATCTTTATCGCCCTTATTATCATTATCATTATCGTTCTGAAGGAGTTTATCCTTCGCACGCACTGGTTTAATTCCCTTTATCGGCTTTAAAATTTATGCAAAAAATGTAAATGACTCTAAAAATAATTCATCGATTTTTTCTCGATTTTAAAATCGATTTGGGTCAAGGTTCGGGATTCATTTTTAATCGAATTTATGGAGCCGATCTGCTTTTGTAGTTACACCACCACCAGAGCCGTACGCTTCTTCTCCAGAAGAGCAATCTGTTCCCGCGCTAAGAAAATGCACCAGCGCTCTGGAAAATCGATAAAAACTCGTTTTACGCGGATATTTTAGAAACATCTCTGTGACAGATGTAACCCAAACACCACCGAAGATTAAACTTCAAAAATTAATTCGAATCGCCTCTTTCTGTTTGGTTGCATAATCTCATTAAATAATTATGAAGGAAAATTAACAATTAAAATATTAAATTAGTCTATAATTTCCTTCAGTAGAAATTTTAGACAATGCCCGCAGCCATACTAACATATACATTAGTAGAAATTAGTTATAGAAGGAAGTTTGAGGCATGGGTATGAAAATATGAGGACAGTCAGAGTTTTAGCGTTTAGGCCTCACCTTAGGTTTGGAGAAAAATAAGATGGCCGTTTTCACCGGTTCTCACGCGTCACGGACAGGTTAGAAGAGAAATGGTCCCTTAAGTTGTACTTACGTTCGAAGGCGGATAGTTTTAATTTTCGTAAGTCGAATATCCAACGCATGAGCGAACTTTGACATTTCGACGATAGTTTAATATCCGAAAGAAGTCTCATTCCATAAGGTAGTACGGTCTTTATAACAGAATCGATTACTTTTCCAATCGATTTTTCTCCTTGTTTCCATATCTCCAAGACTTTCTCTTCTTCGGTCAGATTGCGATTTTGTTCCAAATCGGCTCGGGCCAATAAAAAAATAGCCGATAAGACGAAAAAAAACGTGGTAACATTTCTCCACATTTTGTCTTAAGTGGAGATGATCGGTCGATATTCTCGCTATACTCCTTCACGATGATCCCGAGAGAAAGTGACTGGTGGGAATCGATCACGTGAACGGTGCGTAGCCGTTCCTATCAGAATGAACGTCAAAATACTGAAGCTCGGGAGTTTGCGCGTAAACTCATTAGCCAATGTTCAAGGATATTACGTGCAAAAGTTACCGGTTTATCTAGATGTTTTTTGCATTTTCCGGAACCAAGGTTTTCTTATTTGTTGCGAAAATTTGGCAACCAGCGTTATTTGTACGCGTATCGAATAAGGATTAATTTTTCGCATCATCGAAATACGCGCTTTACCTCCTACTTAAACAGACCAAACCCTATTCGTTCCAGAAAACACCATCTACTCCACAAAAACGTTCAATAAAATTAGAATATTATTTAAAATCTTATCATTTTCTATCGAATATTGTCAACAATAGAATATTTTAACTTATTATATTATTTATAGCGGCAAAAATAGATAGATGCATTCAAAAATCTAATTTTTTGATGTAACCTAAGCCCGCATCCCAAAAATGTTTATGGTAGTAGAAGTGGGCATCAATTTAGTTCTAGAAATAAATTTGGAAGACGACTTTTACCTTATTTTAATAAATAAGTGAAGGAATAAAGTCGAGAGAGAGAGAGAAAAAAAAATGAAAATTTAACCACGTGTACAAGAATTGTTTTCTCTTAATCCAGGTAATTTTATTGTTTTCCAAGTTTCTGTTCGAAATGACTAGAAATTGAAATATAATAACATATAATTTGCCTGTTGTATATCGAATTGTCCTCTCCAAAAGAAGACATAAGCGCATATATAATTATGAAGATATGAGCGTGTAAATCTAGCCATTGTCATTTTGTTCACGCAACGATTTATTTTGGAAGTACTACCGAGTAACATTCAAAAATCTACACGTTAACGCGACTCGACTTTCGTAAAGAATTTACCTGACACGAAATTCCCCACCGTCGAGTTAGACGACCTTAACCACATTTCGTCACTTATACCAGATTCGAGCACGGTGACACGAAAAGTATCATCTCTCCCAATCTCGCTTACCATTAACTGTAACCTTGTAACCGTCTTCTAATTAGAAATGCGAAGGAGCGAATGAAAAATCTGATTCTAAATCTTTTTGGCGTAGAAGGAAGAATTTGCCAAGTAGGAAATGAGTTTTCATTAAAAATGATCATTTCGTTATGAAAGACAATTATATGCGATTGTTATCTTTTCGCATTGTTTGGTTAACTAAAATTAATGCCCGCCATTTTATTTTATTAGGTAATACTTAATTGTTTCGTCTTTCCGAACTGAACCTTTCTTTCAAGTTTTCTGATAGAAATGTGGCCATTTTATCGTTAAGGCCACCAGAAATATTAATGTTCTGATAGACGATACGGGATCATGTGATCCATCTATAAATCTAATTTTATATTCTGACTTTAATCATTGATGTAGTCGCGTTTAGAAAATTTAATAACTAGCATCAGATAAAATTACAGGAAAGTTTGCCCGCAGTCGATTATTATCCACTCGCTTTTAATTGACTAATTATTCGATGATTACTTAATTTGTTTTGGCACTGGCTGCACCAATCGATTAACAGACAATCGATTAACAGACAATCGATTAACTTAGAAGATAAGTAAGAAGTATACTGTTAACGGTATTACTTCTAACCTAACAGATTTAGAGCCGTTTGAATGGAAAATAGTACTAAATACTTCCATAATGACTACACCAGCGTGTCAGCAGTCCCTCAAATTAAACGATTTTAAACGAGCGTTACTCGAGTGCCCACCGAATTCTCCAGTAGAGAGAAATTACAAGCTAAGTAACATCGATTCTTATATCGGTGTTAAGAATTCCAACTCGATTATTGCCATATAAATCGATTTTTAAATTGTGTGATTACAAACAGGCGCGTATGTTTTTTTTAATCTTTTTGCAATCGTACTTTATTTTGGTCAGAATAAATTTCTGGCTTACCAAGAGAGTAGAACGTAATACCTGTTTATTAATATGACGTAACGTATTTTAATCACAATCAATGAGGTACATAAAAGGAATAAATTAACTAAGGAAACTACGCGAGAGAAGTATTAACGCTAATTACTTCCCTTATACTAGTCAAGTTTTATCACACCATAGTTTCGTTTTTTTTATCCTCGTTTACTTTACGTTGTTTTTATGAATCATACTTTATATCGAATTTTCTTAATGCTAGTAATCGATTTAAGACGATTTATCAATCGAAATATTCGACCACGGGTCTGTCGTCCGCTGCTTCCTAAAGAATCTAGAGAGAGAAGAGCGAAATTGAAATCATTACGTTAAGAATCGATTAAAATCTAAAATGCTCTAGATTATTTTCAATCAAAATTCGATATATTTTCCGCAAACTCTATAACAGAGGAGAAGACTGATAAACTGACTGATCCTTATCGTACCCAATACATAAGACACAAACTTGACACGCGTTTCGCGATGACGTCATCGAACAGATTTTTTTTCTTTTTAGCGATTACCACATTTCGAAATAGCGATGATAGTCCAAACAGGAAGTTTCACCGAGTTAATAAAAGGTCGAGATAAAATGTCATTGACCGTAATAAAGAATTTACATGACACACGATTACGGAAATGAATATGCGGACTATAATGTCGTCAGAAATTTTTATCGTAGATGACCTTGACCGACCATGGCAAACTCTCCGATCCGAAAACTGAATCCAAATGGCCAAATTCTAACTTTCGATCCAGATTAAAACGATATAATCGTCAAATTAATTCAAAACAGAGTGAGATCTAGTAGGAGAGTCGGTGGAAGTTAGAAAGTTTTTACAAATTTAATAATATAAAAATCCTAGAATAAAAACAGAATCTTTAAAGATTTTCTTTTATTAATTGATCTAAAATATTTAATATAAAATATATCGCGGCTTCATTTCCTATTCTTAATCCACATACAACACTTTTAAAATCATTCACATGGAATAGGTTAACTGAGTTTGTCTCAATACAACATGATTTTTAAACAGTGATTAACTGAACCAGAGATTAAACACAGATTAATTGAGTGCGATTCTTAAATAGAGATTAACTGAGTGTAATTTCTAAACGGGATTATCTAATCACTCAGATAATCTCTGTTTAGAAATTACACTCAGTATTATTCCTAGACAGAGATTAACTGAGCAAGAGATTAAACGCAGATTAACCGAGAGTGATTCTTAAATAAAGATTAACTGAGCGAGAGATTAAACACAGATTAACTGAGCGCGATTCCTAAATAGAGATTAACTGAGCGTGATTCCTAGACAGAGATTAACAGCGAGAGATTAAACACAGAGTAACTGAGCGCGATTCCTAAACAGAGATTAACTGAGTGTGATTCCTAGAGAGAGATTAACAGAGCGAGAGATTAAACACAGATTAACTGAGCGTGATCCCTAAATAGATATTATATGAGTGTGATTTCTAAAGAGAGACTAACTGAGCGAGATTCCTAAATAGAGATTAACTGAACGTGATTCCTAAATGGAGATTAATTGAGAGTGATCCCTAAATAGAGATTAACTGAGAGTGATTCCTAAATAGAAATTAACTGAGCGCGATTCCTAAATAGAGATTAACTGAGCGCGATTCCTAAATAGAGATTAACTGAGCGTGATTCCTAAATAGAGATTAACTGAGAGTGATTCCTAAATAGAGATTAACTGAGCGTGATTCCTAAATAGAGATTAACTGAGAGTGATTCCTAAATAGAAATTAACTGAGCGCGATTCCTAAATAGAGATTAACTGAG
>WUQG02024104.1:0-11300 GCA_011317285.2 Androctonus mauritanicus | reverse complement strand
ATACATAAATTAGCTATAATATAAATACCTAAATTGTATATATAAAGACATATAAACAAAATAACAAAATAAAGAGAATAAAACATACTAAATAAAATAATCAACGAACAAGTAACATTTCCTCCATATATCTATATTGCATGTGTAGCGCAACATTTCCATGACATTGGTGAATACAGAATACAAAAGATAATAAATCAATGAAGATGGTTATTATTAAGAAAGATGAATATGATAAGCAGTTACTAGAGTTTATAACGCAGTCAGATTCGGAATGCCTAAGATGAGATCCAACGGAACAACTGCATGGTAAAATTAATAGAATTATAAAATTAAAAGATTTCCCTAATATTTGGAGAATGAGAATGAATAAAAACCCGATAGCACCAATACTTTTTGGGTATATAAAACCCATAAAAAATCTATAAAAGTAAGACCTATGGTAGATAAAACATCATTTCCACTTTACCACCTAGAGAAAGCAATTGCTAAATGGGAGATACAACAATTAAAAGGATACCAATATACTATACACTCGTCTCTTCAATTTTTGGACAGGCTTCTAGAAATAGGACCTTTCCCAGAAGAATCATATGCAATAGTAGATTTTGATGCACTGTATCCATCAATAGAACAAGCACCTGCAGCTCTTATGCTGTACAGATTGATGTTAGAGAGTCCACGCTTGTAATATTGCTAACATATTAAGAGAAATTATGCATTTAATAGCCTATAACTCATACTTTTTATTTCAAGGATGTTTTTATAAACAAAAAAGTGGCGTACCAATAGGGGGGCTGTTAGCTGGAATAATGGCTGAATTAGTAGTAAGGTTTAAAGAAAACCTAGTAATGGATAATTTTAAGAGAGAACTTAAATTATATATAAGGTATGTTGATGATGTCTGTATGATATGGAAAGGCCAACAATGTAATAAAGATATAGTTAATACTCTAACTGAAAAAACCTTAGGGCTTACTTTAAGAATAGAGCAAGAGAATAATAAGTCCTTTCATTTCTTAGATGTGGGCACTGAAGTTGAGAATGGGGAATATATTACATATATATAGAGGAAGCCTTCATATAAACCAGTAATTATTCTGGCCTGGTCGCAGGATTATATGGTATATAAATTAGCTGCATTTGAAACTATGATAAATAGAGCTTTTACCCATATAACAAAATGGAGGGATAGGGAAGATGAATTAACATATATCCTTGAACAAGGTTATAAATATGGATATAGAAGGAAAGTAATAGAAGGCCTTATAAAGAAGATTAGCAAACACATTGAAAACAATATGAATACAAGATCTCCCTCTAGTAATTTAGATAGGACATTATTCACCCAGGTCACTTACTATCGATGTACAGATAAAATTCTTACAAAAGCGACAAAATACGCTAATAGAAAAATGGTAAGAAAGAGGGGACCTACATTATTTGAATTACTCTGTAATGACAAGGATAAAATAGGGAGAAATAAAAAAGCTAGAATATATGATATTCCAATTCATAATAATGATGAAGGAAAAGTTCAGCACTACATTGGTAGTACAATGAGAGGGTTAAGCTTGAGAATTAAAGAACATAAAGAAAATATTAGGACAGGGAAACTTAGCACAGCATTGGCTATAAAAAAATACTAAAGTGATGTGGATATAAAGTGGAACAATGCAAAGGTTATAAAGCCATTACGAGATGTTAAAGGAATCGCTACTGTAGAGAGTATCCAGATTGAGAAAAGGAAACAGGCATGTGACGTCATTAATGCTAATGAGCCACTAATATTACTGATGACATGGAAATGGTGCACTACACATGCAATATAGACATATGGAGGAAATGTTACTTGTTTGTTGATTACTTATTTTATTTTATTTAGTGTGTTTTATTCTCTTTATTTTGTTATTTTGTTTATACTGTATGTCTTTATATATACGATTTAGGTATTTATATTATAGCTAATTTATGTATCTTTATTTGAAATTCAAAATTAAGAATACACTAATATTCAAAAGAATGAAATTGTAATGTATAAGAATTATATTTAAAATTGTATATATTCTGTAATAGTATATGTTTCATAATAGTTTAAATAGTGAATAATGAATGTAATAAGGTACTGAGGAGGGACTTGAATGGTTATCCGAAAATGTTATACCTTAATAAACGTTGTTATACTTGCTGAAAGTGCTTGGTTTTTTCAATAATAGGAATTATAAGGAAGTTGTTTTACTTTAGTTTATCAGTATGATGCCTTTGCTGTCCCAAAACACAGACACATGACCATGTTGGATGGCCTTCTTTTGGGTCATCCTGTAACTGATGCAACCACATTTGAATTCCCATTTCCATCATTCATAATCTCATATTATGGACATACATAGCTGGCATCTTTTCATGGATTGTTTGTGCAATTTTCCCTTGAAGATGAAGGAACCATGGCTCAATAATAATTTTATCGTGGCTCAATAATAATTTTTTCTGGTATGACATCATCATCTACTATCATGCTTCTAATTCCTGTTTTGTTTTGATAGATCCCGTTTAGGATCTATCAAAATAAAAGGCATGACTAGGCAAAGGCAAGATAGTAATCTATCTTTGTTTACAATTACAGATTTATAGCACACATACAACATGGTGAGGAGGAGAACTGTTTAAGGTAACAGTTCTCCTCCTCACCATAACAGTTCAAGGTAAACATTTTTCATTGCCTCCTCTCATATAATCTTGAATGCATTAATAGTGTGAGGTCCCAGAAAAACCTCCACAAATTAAGTGTATAAAAGAGAAAGGAAAATAGGAAAAATAAGAAAATTTAGAAAAGGAAATATTTTAATAACAAGAAAATTTGATTAGTATAAGGGGGGAATAGTTGAGAAGGTCAAGCAGACATGGAGTTTAGATGTCTGAAAAGATGCAAACACGCACGTAGCACTGCAGTAATCTTGTTGTTTCTTACTGATAACAAGAGAGAGTCCGCTCCATCGAAGAAAATAATAACTTTATCTTAATTTTGTGTCAATACGGAGTTTGGAAGAACAAAGCTAAATTAACGGGAGACATTCCAAAAATTCCCTATTGAATACGCCCGCTATTGATAAGATGTCTCTCACCCACATTACTGATAGCGAAAAACGGCAATAAAAGGTCGAGAAATTTGAGAAGTTAGGCAGTTAGAGCAGTCAGATAGAAGAATCGTCAGTCAACCAGTCAACCAGTCGGTCAGACACGGAGAGTCGCTCCGAGGTCTCCACATAGACCAGATGTCTCTGGGGGTCTGCTCTTGCCAGACTTTGGACAGAGATTAGCAAAATGTGACAGTGAAGACGATTCCGTGTCCCATCCTCTCGGGGACATCTGACGAGGACCAGGGAACGAAGACGAAGAATAATCATCAAGAATAATGAAGAATTGAAGGATTGAACTTTTTTTATACTCCTCTCTCTCCCAGGTATGATCTCTTGCATCGAATAGCTCTCTCGAATGGAATATGTTAATGTTTTATTTTATTTTTATTTTAAATAAATATACGTATTTTTGCTTTATATGTATTTCCGAATCAATTCTCCTATCCTGGATCCCTGCGCCACTTACATGTCTTATTCTGAACTTTCGGTCATTTCCTGATGGTGGAATTTCACGTGTTGGAGAAACACGTAAAACTTCTCCTGGTGTCAGACTGACAAATTACCTACACATGTTGCGGGATCCTTACAATAGACAATAGACTAATTGTTTCCAAGAATATAAATATGAATGTAATAGTTTGAATAGTAATAGTTTTTGCATGGAATAAATATGAATGTTCTTCAGATCATTCATAATCAGTCTTGTAATGGTTTATACTAGCCATAGCTTTGAAGCCCAAATCCTGGTATATTTTTAAGGTTTTTTTTATTTTGGAGATATTTTTATTAATGTTATGAATTAAATTAACTATGGATTACCCACATCATGCTGATAAATCAATTATTGATCTATATGTCTTAGTTTTTCAACTGCTACTTTACATTTTTCAGTAATTTGATATGTATTAACCAGTTAAATTTTACTACTGGAGATAGTGCTTTATTTTATCCTTTAGAATCTGACATTAAATTTATAATATGTTTTATATTTAATATTAATTTTATTACAGATGTTTAATAGGTTTAATAATAAATCATTACTGTTATTTTTATTGTGAATAATAAATTTTAATATTATTTAAATAATTTCTATATTGAATTAAATATTTTTTCAGAAATCAATAGCATTTTTTGTTGTCCAAAAAGTTTTGGAGTATTTTTTATTTCAATAGAATAAATTCAAAAAATATTGAATCAAGAATTTTTTAAATATAATTTTAATTTGTAATACCATTGATGATTTTAAATATTTAAAAATACATTATTTAATTTTAAAATGGTTTCAGAAAACTATGGAAACTCTAACTCGTGTTTTAGCTAGACATGTATATAATCTTGACTTAAATGATCTTCCATTGCAACGCCTTAGTGAGCAAAAACAAAAAAAGAGAAGAGGAATTAAAAATGTTCCAAATGCAACTGGAGGGAAAAGATCTGCTTTTACTAAATTAGAATCTAGTAAAACCTCAGACCATGCTACTAATAAAAAAGAAGAAAAATCAGCAACACCATTGCCTTCAGCTATGCTTGATGATGTATCAGGTTCTGATATTCAAGGTAAACATTTTTCTAATTAAAATTAATAAATAATTATTTTAAATTCAAAGAAATTAATTATTTTTCAATTTATATAAATCTTATCTTAAATTTAACCAATTTTGTTAGCAGAAAATTTTAGTTCATCCGGAGTAACAAGGACAAGATCAGGTAGTGGGGATATTAGGAAATGCAGTACTTCCCCATCTGATCGAACAACAATTTCAAGAAGTGCAAGTGATAGTCATTTAGCATATAGAAAAAGTTTGTCATTCAACTTTCATACTTTTTATAAAATATAATTATGAGCATGATATTTAATATAATTTTTGAACTATGATGCCAGTATTTAATTTCCATATTATAAATAATATATGAATTAATGTCATATTGGAAAATATAAGCTTAAATTAATATAATTATTCTGTATAAATTTAATTTCAGAAAAGAATCATTATTCTTCTCAAGATTCATCAACTGCTTCACAGAATCAATTGCGTACTTACTTTGTTCCGTGTAAGTTTCAATTTGAAGATAATAATGAAATGAGGTAGAAAAATAAAATATAATTGAAAATGTATAATTTAAGTATTATTAAGAAATTAATTATTATTAATTCCAAGGACCATCATGATTTATATTATCAAATTTCTCTAGTTTAAAAATTTTAACACTGATTATCAAAGCCATAAATCTGTCATGTAATTGATTAATGACTGTTATTATTCTGCAGAAATTATGGTAATAATTTGATATATTTTATTATCTAGTGTTCTAGTGTGATAAGTTTTATTGGTTTCTGAAATTTCTATTGTAGTATAATAATGACATCTGCAGTTTAATAGATTGAAATTTTATCTTTTTTTTTTTTTTTTTTTTAATTGCATTGATTCCAACTTATAAACTACTGGATTTACAAACATTATGTAATATAGTTTAAATCTCAAATATACATCTGCAGCTTATATTTTCAATGTTGTAAGCACAGAACACTTACTTCATCTCAAAATTAGAATAACATAACATTGAGCCCACCATATTATATATTATACTGCTTGATTCTATAACTGTTTGAAAAGAATTCATTCCTCCCATCTTTTTTATTTAGTAGTTTTTTAGGATTTTTGATTTATATTTGCTGTTGTATTTTTTTATATTTAAGAATTTCCAAATTATTTTTGTTTTTCATTCATATTGAATATTCATTTTTGGATAATAAATATTTGTAGTCATAAATTAAAGTTTAATTTATTTTTCTTCTATTTTAATATTCCAATTTTGTTATTTTTTAGTATAAAACAATTGGAATTTCCATTTTCAATATTTTACCCATGGAAGGTAATACAATAATTCAACATATGATAGCTTGAATTATTAGATCAGTTTAGAATTCATTTAAGTTGTAAGCACGGGAGACTGTTTGATCTAACTTTCTGATTATTATTATGAGCTGTTAGGTCTCATAAATAGTAAAATCTGTAAATTTGCCAACTTAGATTTACCTAAGATGGTACCAGGATGTGTTGAAATGTCTTCTCTGGATCCATAGAAATTATGTTTTATCCTTTTTTCTACTTTCAATTGATGCTTGCCAAGTGTTTTTCTTGCAAATGATAAAGATATAGTAATTTTGGATACTGGGTACTGATATCAACTAAGATTTTTTTTCTTCTACTTACAAGGGGAGGACACAGATAACCCCACCGATTTTGATCAGATTACGTGTGATGAAACTACACCAAAAATGATTGAATAAATGTCTGAGCTTTCCGTCTAATATGCCTTACTAATAGTAATTTTAACACTTGAAAAATTGAATTGTTGATAATGCAGGCTATAAGCGATAGATACATAATAAGTGCTGTGTTGTGTTGATGGTACTGTCAATAAATACATGGCTAGTAACATGATCTCCTCTTAAAAAATTAAAAACATAAACCGCCAGGAATTTAGATACAAAAGAATAAAAGCACTACGGCAGGAATTTTAAGAATAAACACATCAGAGATTATATGAAGAAGCACTTTCGATTTTAATACAATTGTCATCAGCTTCCAAAGAATAATAATAATATTCTTTGGAAGCTGATGAGGATTGTATTAAAATCGAAAGTGCTTCTTCGTATAATCTCTGATGTGTTTATTCTTAAAAATTCCTACTGTAGTGCTTTTATTCTTTTGTAGTAACATGATGATATGTGAGAGGCACGAGTTCAATTCTGCTTCTGGTTGGGATTTTTTTTTTAATTGTTAAAAATTATTTTTTATATTCTTTATTATATTTATTTCATATATTCTTAATTAATTTTAAGTATATATAATAATTAATATTGGTAAGCATTAATACTTACAAAATGAAATAATTATCCATGTAAATAAGAAATAAAAAATATTTATTTATGAAAACTTATGAAAAAAATCTTTTGAAAACATTATCTAAAACCCTATGTATGAAAAAAGCCTTAAAAGTATGAATAAATGTAGCTTATGAGGGTTTACAATAAGTTGGATGATATAAATCATAAAAACATTTGAAGCATAAATGTTTTCTACAATTTGCACACATTATAAAAAACACAAGCAGTGCAGTTGCATTTTAATTTCCGCATTTTATAATAAGATGGAAAACAAATTTCATTTACATTATTAAATATGTTTCTTTCAGGAATTATTTTGGATGCAAACCATGCATATTTTATCATATCTTTGAAATATCTTTGAAAATATCTTTGAAAATATCTGAAAATTTGAAATGTGATGAGGATAGTTGATGGTGAATGAGGGAATGAATTTTGATAGTATCTTCTTTCATGGATAGTTGTTGATTATTTTGTAAAATGTCAACAGAGTTTTGTAATTGCTTGATAAAATTCTTCACTTGTCAGAAAAAGTATACATCACATGGTTGACAATATAAGTACAATGTGGAGGAATTATTTCAACAGTTACATTAGAATTGCCATCATCATCTGTAAACACATTAGTGAAATGAGCCATATATGTTTGACCTCCCCATGAGTCAAGAATAAGTAGAAATTGTTGTTCTTTACAATATTCTTGTAATACATGCTTTACAAAGCTGCTGAAATGATCTTTTGTAAGTTTCCTGGACTTTGATGCCATGACAAATACATTTCTGTAGATTTCTGTTAAGCTTTTTACATTTGCTACAATGCAAGGCCTGGGTAGAGGGTAACTTTTCAATTGGTGCCCGATCAGGGGCCTTTGTCATTTGTCTAATTTTTTTATTGTTTTTTCTGGGTATTCAATTTTGATCTCTCTTGTGGTCCAAGTTATCACCTCTGATAAAATGTCTAATAATCCAGTTAGTGTTGAGCGTTACAGCAGCAAATAAATTTGCTAAGCCAACAAATTGCTGTTTTAATATGGTCAGTATTACGATTAACTAATCAAGAAATGGAAGTTTCCGCTGAGCAAGTTATGCCATCCGAGGAACCAACACATTTCCAGAGATCAGTCCTGGCCTCCATTCCAGCTACTGCTGTCCATTCTGAAAATCCTTCTGTCATCATAGTTGCCAATATGACACCTCACATCAATTATCATCATTTGGTGTTCCTTCAATAATTTTTAATTCTTCTAAAATTTGACTAGTAACCTTTAGTCCATCTATAATATCCTGCTTTTCATACGAGGCCATATGTGAAAATATATCCATTTCAATGTCATAAGCCTTCCATGATTCTGCACTTGTGGAAGGCTGCTTGGAAAAATGTTCACCTGATTCTACCATTTTGTGAAGATTGTCAAAATACTGTCTCATATCAAAACAATCAATGCTGATATCCACTTATACTTCTACCTGAGAACAAAACAGGAAATGACTGGGTTGTATATATTTATGTTAGAGTAACCTTATCCATTTGAATTGGAACAGTCCATTGTTGATATGTGTTATAATTAATAACTATAAGTGAAAAGTAACATTCACAAGTAAGTTGTTGAGGTTGCATCTGATCAAAATAACAAGTAAAATGTAATAAATTTACAAAATATATAATAATAAATTTAAATTTGTAAATTTAAATAAATAATATTTTGTAAATTTAATAATAAATAATAAATTTACAAAATATTTAATTTTATTTTGTAAGTATTGATACATACCAATTAACAAATATAATAATAATTAAAATAAATTAAAGTAATTAAAAATATAGTAAATATATATGAAATAAATATAATAAAGAATATAAAAAATAATTTTTAACAATTTAAAAAAAAATCCCAACCAAAAGCAGAATTGAACTCATGCCTCTCACATATCATCATATTACTAGCCATGTATTTATTGATGGTGTCATCAATAGAACACACCACTTATTATGTGTCTGTCACTTATAGCCTGCATTATAAACAATTCAATTTTTCAAGTGTTAAAAATTACTATTAGTAAGGCACATTAGATGGAAAGCTCAGACACGTATTCACTCATTTTTGATGTAGTTTCATCACACGCAATCTGATCAAAATCAATGGAGAGTCAGCTGTGTCCTCCCCTTGTTAACTATAAGTATTCAGTAATTAGGT
The DNA here is from genome assembly GCA_011317285.2 of Androctonus mauritanicus. NCBI lineage: Eukaryota > Metazoa > Arthropoda > Arachnida > Scorpiones > Buthidae > Androctonus > Androctonus mauritanicus. The sequence goes on along the minus strand of WUQG02024104.1, from coordinate 2,077 downwards.
AAGTATTAGTTAGTTGTTTAGGGGTTTTAGTATCAGACTAAATAATATTCAGGATTTGATTTTATATTAATTTTAATTAGCTCTACTATAGTTTTACTTGTTGTTTCACTTGCCCATGCACTGAAAATGGAGCAGGGATGACTATATTTGAAAATTCAATATTCATTCAAAATTTTTTTTAATTTGAATAATTCAATACATTCTCATTCGTAAGTATGATGAAGCAGTCTTTGAAATTGTTATAAGTTGGGAGCAAAATTGCACTGTTCTCCATTTTAAAACTTTTTTCTCCTCCCTGTAACTTTTTAGGTGATTCTTATAGATTGCACACTGCTGAAAAAATTTAAAATTTATTTTTTACTATCACCCAGCAATTTTAAGGGATATGGGAGGGAATTAAGATTAGAAATAAATAGTTATAACACTACTTTATAACAGTGTTTATAACTGTTATAAAGTAATGTTTGTTTATTTTTAACCTTAAAAAATTCTTTAAGATATGGAATTTTTTTAATGATTATAACATATTATTTGCATTTTCATAAACAAAATACGAAAACAATATTTCTATTTTGTTGTCTTTTTTCTTTATAGTCACTAACTGGGGTCTCCTGTGCAAGAGTCCAATAATAGTCAGCCAACATATTTGAATTCCATTTTCCATTGTACTGCTTTTCCATCTGAACAGTATCTTGATGGAACCTTTCTCCATGTTCATCTGAAATAGATCCCAAATTTTCTAGAAAAAAAATCCAAATGTGAATGAAAGAAATTCAATTTAAGTGACATATTGCACCCCAAGGTTCTGCAACATGCAAGCAATTCTTTGACATGATCCTCATAGTTTTCAAATTTTTTATTTTCCAAAAAATTATTGAAAACATTTTGAAATGCATCCCATACTCTTTTTTCTGTTTCATTTATGTTATCTCTGAAGTTAAAATCTTTAAAAAGTTGTCTAATTTATGGCTGAATAAAAATTCCATCTTTCATCTTAGCCTCACTTGTATGGAAATTTCCCTTTTAAGTAAGAGAATCCATGTCTCTCTTTATTCATAGCTTTAACAAAAAGTTTAATGAAGCCTAATTTTATATGAGTGGAGATAAATATATCCACTAAGGCTTTGTGTGCCATATTTTTCTCACCAGATACAGTATTTTAACATAGAAGCCATTCTTTGATGATTTAGTGTTTATTCCTTGCTGAACTATCCCATTCACATAAAAAGCAGCAATATTTGGTATAGCCTTGTTGTAATCCAGTCAGTAATGCTATAACCTTTAAATCAGCACAGAGATTCAATTGATTATCTTCATACTTTATATATTGAAGTAATGCTCAAATATTTTTATAGGTTTCTTTAATGCTAACACTATAAGCTATAGAAATAGAGGATAATTCATTTTCATTAGAAAATTAAAATTGCTTTCAAACTTGTTTTCTGGTTTATATGACAACTTAAGTTCAATCATTAATCCTTGAACATCATTACAATACACTAAATTACCATCCATTGAAAAGAAATTTGTTAAAGTAGATTGTCTCTTCCTAGAAACTTTTTAACTCCTTTTTTTCAAAAGATTCTATTGCTTAAGGCATTATCTGAGAAGTTATGCTTTTGTTTTAGGGAGAGCAAAGTCTTTACAAGATCATTCAGTTCATCTTGAGTGATTAAATGAGATTCTATAGAAATTATTTCTGTAAAATCTTGATTACCAGTGATGATGATGATATTTGTCCAGGCTTTGGAAGACGATTGATTCTGAACAAGGGTGTACTTTTCTGATGGTCAAGGAATTGGTATTGAATCATCATGAGGAATAGATATCATTGCTGATGGTATATTAGGATACTTTATTCTGTGCTTAGATTTTCCAGAAAAATCTGTGATGGGAATCATACAAAAATAATAGTCATTTACATGAATAGAAGGTTCATGCCAAACCATTAGAACTCCAAATGGCATTGATTTGTGTGTACCTTTCAACCATTTTGTCAAAGTTCTGGAATAAGAACTGCAGCAAATCTTAGGAGCCTATGATTTATCTTGGTCACCAATCTTGCAGCTGAAGTATA